>JARYGA010020388.1:0-64093 GCA_030545235.1 Helianthus tuberosus
TGCTTTGGATTTGGGTTTCCAAATCTGTTTCGGTTTAACAAACGTGTTTGTTGCATTCGGTTGAGCAACATTAGCTGATTCAGTTTTAGAAAGACATTTTTGTTCTTGAACAGCCTTGCGTTTGTTTTTAGCAGCGTTCCAATCCCCATCAGAAGGTTTAACCTTGGGATTCACATTCTTCATTGCCTTAGGTGATGATACCTTCATTGGCTTGGAATGATTGTTATCCTTTGATGTAACCCTCTGATTTTGCATATAGTAGGGTACGTAGGGACGCCTTGTGCAGTTTCTAGTAATATGACACGCAATGCCACAGTTGTAGCAAGTTTGTCTTTTCATCGGAAAGACGTTTTGAGCAGCTTGATTCGCTCTAGCAGGTCCTGAAGGACAAACCGGTCCTTTTGCGCTGGATGCGCCTGCACATTTCTCTTAGACGAAGACGAATTGGGGTGCTTGTATTTGTTGTTTGCAGAAGTCTTGTTGCTTTGAGCACCATTCTTCGTCTTTTCTCCCTGATTGGAGCTTTCAATCACCTTGTCATGAGCCTTATGTGATCGTGATTGTCTTTGATAAGCATACTTCTTATATCCTCGACTTTGATCTGCTCGTTTTGGCTCCTTTTGTGTGTTGTGAACCGGCTCACAAACACCAGCACAAGAGTGAGCGTTGACTTTTTGTTGCACTTTTGGACGATGAACACAATTTCTAGCAATGTGTCCAGGATTTCCACAGTTGAAACATGTCTATCGTTTCAATGTATGGAGATTCTGAGAGCAAGCAGCATTAGCCGATCTGATTGGTCTAGATGACCGAGCTTGCTTAGGTTGTGTTCCGTGTGCCTTTTCTGAATTCTTCTGTACCTGTTGATCAGAACTAGCACAAGCATGAGATTCAGACAGATGATGTTTTTCGTCTTTTATAATTTTATCAGGATCATTTTGAAAAGACGATTCAGTTTCTGTTTTAATTTCCTTTTTAGAAACATTTTCTTGTGACTTTTCATTTAATGTGACCACCTCTTCTTTTTCAAAATCTGGTTCAGTTTTAATTTCAGAAGATGTAAAAGTTTCATCAACACGTGTTTCATCAACACACGTATCATGTGAATCTACTTGTGGTTTACTTTCATCTACAGTTTCCAATGGGGTCCCACTAGATTCAACATTAGGGATGCCCACTAAGACAGATTCAGAAGAAGAATCACGATACTTTTGATTTTCTTTTGAAGAAGTTTCAGTGGTTTCACTGAATATGTCCTGAGGGACCTCACCTGTAACACTGTCATCAACCAAAGGGTTAGAAACATCACATTCACAATCATTAACTGAAGAAAATTCATCACCAGACTTATTGTTCAAAGTTTCACCACAAACATTATCAGTTTTGCCCAAAACATCAGGCTCACTAGACGAAACATAAGCACAAAACGATGCAAACAAAGACCGACCAAAAGCAATATCAGATTCAGTTTGTTCAAAATAATTTTCAGAAATATTAGTATGAACAACTGGTTCACTCCCAAGAACATCTTCACATTTTACTTCAGATACTTTATCTGCACATGAAAACGAAGTGTTAGGATCAATTGAGCCTTTAGAAACAAAATTTATTGGAGCCGACTTCTGTTTCTTAATTGGTCTGTCATTAAATGATGACTTATTGTTTTTGGGACCATAAGTCATTTTACTTTCATTCTTCGTCTCCTCCTCAGTCATGGGTAAATAAGTATAATTGTCATTATAGGGAGGAGGAGCCTGATTAAAACCCAAACCACGCCCTTTCTTTTCCTTGTATGCGAGCTGTTGATCACACAAGTTTTTGACTAATTTGCTGGAAGAATCAAATTTCTTAATATTAAGCTCATTTATTTTATATCTATCTCTGATATCTTCTAGTTCCTTAGTCACAGTGCACAATTTCTCCTGAACATAGAAGAGTTGAGTTGATTTCACACTTACATCATCCTTGAGATTGATGATGTCTTTTCGCTGAGCTTCAATTTTATCTTTATAAAGCTTTTCATTCTTTGATAAAGTAAAATTTTTATTCTTTATATCATTGTAATCTTGAATTAGGTCAGCGTTATGTAACCGATATGCCTTATTTCTTTCTCTACACTCAGGAGTGCAAAAGACAGAAAATATCTCTTCACGTTCTTTAGTAATTCCTTGAGCCAGGGGTTTGTTAAACATAAATCCTGAATTTTGTGTGGATGAGCAAACAGGAGCAGATGTGTTGCCTTGAGTAGACTGTTTGTGAGCATTTTCATATGATTTGATTAGTGAGATCAGCTCATCTGACTTCATTTTGTAGCAGTCGGTTGTCAATATTATCTGATTAACATTTCTAAGCCAACTAGAGTTCTCCTGATCTGGAATCCCTTTTATAGCATCCAGAAGCTTTCTGTTGCTCATGCGAGTAGACACCACCATCTCTGCCTTCTCCATTTCAGAGAGCAGTTTAGCAAACCGACCTGTAAGTGTTTCTATAGATTCACCATATAAGTATCTGAATCCTTCGAGTTCTTGCTCAAGCACCTCTCTCTTAGAAGACATTTTTAAGATTTGATCCCCCAAAAAAATTGTGATCTCCGAAAGTGTGATCCCCTGAAAATGTGCGCTTTTAACTATTTTCTCAACACAAGCCCAAAGTGAGAACTTGTGTACTCGCTAACTTAAACCCTTTGCACGCGAATAAACCCGCTTTCTGAACCACACCTAAAAAATCTGTCAAAATCGTTATCACAAACAAACCTTTTTTTTAATTTTTTTTAATTAGAAAAGTATACTAATAGTTATTATTATTATTATAATTAATGATTGTATAATGATGACAAAGTGATTATTATTATTAATATTATTATTAAAACCTAAAAAATATTAAAAAAAACAAAAAGATGACAGTATGTCTTCCTCGTTTGAACGAAACACCCAAAACCCTATTTTCTTTCAGCCGCCAAAATGGTGATCTGATGAGTGGTGGTCGGAGGATCAGAAGATGTATGACGGAGATGAATGATGGTTGGTCGTGTTCGGACGTTGAAGTGGAGGTGATGCACGGTGGTCGTTCAAGGGTGGAGGAGGTTATGAGTGACGGTGGTAATGTGACAATGGTGGTCGGAGTTGATGGTGATGAACACGGAACCAGAGGTGAACGAAGATGATGAAGACGAAGGTGGTGGTTGTCTTGTTCGTTGCAGATGGGTAATGGTGAAGGTGGTACGCGGAGATGGTAACCGGAGGTCGTCGGGAGTTAAACGGAGGTGGTTGCCGGAGATATGATGGCCGGTGAATGGTGAGGTGGTGAACGACGACGACCAGAGATGATGGAAGCGACACAATCTGTTATCGGGGGGATGGTTATGATGGAGATTTCCGGCGACAAAAATTGGAGATGATGGATGGTTGTGAACGGTGATCTATGGAGTTGCAGGTGGTGAATATGATGATGACGATAGCGGTGGAGTCGAAACCGTAACTCGAAACCGTGGTTGCGACTCGATAATGAATGACTCGAGACCTCAGTCGAAACAATTGTTGCGACTCGAGACCTTGAAACCGTGAAGAGTTGAGACCGTTTGAAAAATGTGAAGTCGAAACCGTGATTGCGACTCGAGACGGTGAAGCTTGCAACTCGAGACCGTGTGAGGGTGATGAGTTGAGACTGTGATGATGATGAGTCGAGACCGTGGATGAAGTTGATGACTCGAGACTGATTGTTGATGACTCGAGACCAATTGAGACTGGTCCACTCGAGACCTTCTGAGTCGAGACCGTGATTGCGACTAGTCCACTCGAGACCTTCTGAGTCGAGACCGTGAAAAGATGAGACTCGAGAATTCCTTTTGTGATTGCGACTCGAGAACTGTGGTGGCGATACTTCCTGAAAAAGTGGAGACACCTGTTGACTCAAGACCTTGTAGAGATAAACTCAAATCTCAAATGATGACGATGGGACACGAAATCAGATGTGATATTTCAAAATATATGTTTTTGGAAATGTTTTTAATATTAACAGAAACTCGAGATTTCAGCAACCAAAATCTTTTTGAAATTTATCAATATTTTTTTTAAAAACTTTTAACACATTTCCAAACAGATCGAAAAGCATAATATGACAAATTTTCAACAAAAACCAATGAATACAATGAAGAACACGAAGAACACCGACCCAAAAATAACAAAGATCTTGAATCTTTGATATCACACCGAGCCTAGAAATAGGTTCTAATGGCTCTGATACCAATTGTAAGTCCCATGAAACGGATCTTTCAATGATATCAAACAACACCAAGTTTGTGCGGACTCCAAATTTGATGTGATTCAAGAATAAACACGAAAAATATGAAATACGAAGAACACAGTGAATCACCTTTAAACACTTTCACACGATTCTATTACTATCAACTAGCAAAACCGTCTAGTACAAGTGCTCACAAACAATCGCCTTCCTCTAGCTCTCTCTAGGAATTCTGTAACAATGAGGTTCAACCCTAAAACAAGTTAAAAACTTGTTTATAAACTAACTCAAGCCCAATTCCCTATATGGGCTCCCCTTGGGCCTGCTTGGCCCACATGGCCTAAAGCTTGGCCCAAGTGACCTATAAAGGTCCAAAACCTAATATAAACTAACCCGGTAAAGCCCAGTTCGTAACCATAACCCGTTGTGTTAATTTGATGCGTCAGTCTCACACTTTAGGGCCTAACACCTTTGGTGGTTTGTTAATACGAGTTGAACGATGGACGAGTCACAGAGGTTTGAATGTATTCAACGAGACGACCAAAAGTTAGTTTTCACAATTAAAACACGAACGATTTAACGATAGAACGATTTGAACGATTGGAAAGATTTGAATGAATGGAACGATTTGTGTCACACCCCCAAAATACCACCTAGGGAATGTCCCTGTTAGGCGTGTGACGTACCAACAACGAGCCACTATTTACATTGAACTCATACAAGTTCCAAAATAAAATTCTCCATTATTAATGAAAAATACCATCAACGAGTTTATATGAAAACCAACATGTTCAGCGGAAGCAAATAGTAAACCAAAGTTAAATTGTTCAAGACCAATGTATAATGTCAACAATCAATCACATGAATCCCTCCAGTCGACCCATGACCACTCCAGCTACTCCAGACAGCAAGTTCCAAATCCAAGACATCTAATGACCTGCGAGCATGCAACAAGTATATCAGACAACGCTGGTGAGTTCATAGTTTTACGAAAACGTTGGTTACCAAGTGTTTAGTTAATCCATTGAATTTAATGTTGATAATACCCCGAGTACAAGACGACTCCTGATTTACATTGCCCCTTCTCCAATGCTCCTATCAAAGCATTGGTCAAGACTAGGTCATTAGTTCAACACCCGTCCTCCCAGGTACGGGGTGAGGTTGCCAAACCTAAGTAGCACTACTAACTAATACCTTGTTACCTCTCAGGTAACCAAACAACACGGAGGGACTTTAAAGGTGATAGGATGAGTATATTACCCAACATTACCGATTTACAACAAGACGTATTCCTCTCAGGAATACCCAAACAAGTTACCCAAAACCTATCCCTCCCAGGGATACCCAAAGACTGTCCCAACCACCGGGACACATGCTCAAGAGGAATGAACTCACCTTAGATTGCTCGGTATGTTACGTTACGTTATTTACAGTTGGTCACCCCTTCCTAACATAGTTACCAATAATAATGAGACTCATATATATACACAATTATATGTACACATTCAGATCACATACTTAGCAGGTTGCATATACCATGAGAGTTATTATATATCACATAATAGATGTTCATATCACATACAATACACCTTACACGTTCAAGTTTTACAAATTCCCCTAACAGTTTACATGTCACACACCAAGTGTGTGATTTCTTCAAGTTATCGGCCCACCCGTAAAAGGTGCAGCCTAACTACGATGTAAAGCCCAAACCAATGTTCCACATAACCGAAAACATGTGACCCAAATCCCGTTCGAGGCCCAACAAACTCACTTATTGTCGGCCCATATACAACCCGACCCACTCGAGTGTTCCGTTTCACCGCATGGCCAAGTTTTTGCGTTTGCAGCCCATGTTTAATCCAATGTGTGAATGACCCAAGTTTATTAGACCCATTTAAATATGTGTGTGTTCAACATTTTTGTGCGGCCCACATACAATAAACTAATTCTTGAACCTACCCTTAAATCTTAACATATAATAAACATTATCAATAACACAACACAATCCATCCATTGTTTCCAAAACAATCGGTCCAAACAGTTTCATTATCGTCATCATTAAAAATCAGCCTATAATATCTTCTTAACCAATTTATTTGCATGAACACTTCACTAATCACATATATGAAACCCCCACTTATTAATATAAGAATCGAGCCGTATCATTCAGATTCATCAATCAATTAAATTAAATTAATTAACAACAATTACTTCACATATAACGAATAGTATAATTGGTATAATTGCACTTCAACATAGTCAAGTATGTTATTTAAGGTTTCAAGAACTCTAAACGTGTTTTCACAATTTCGAAACCAAGAACATTATACCAACAGTTTATTACGCATAATCAACTCTAATAATCACTCCAACATTCGGCTAATATCATCAGAATCTCGCATTCATCAAGTCCTATTATCATGTTAAAATCACTAACACACACAACCTCAAGAACGAACATAATCAATTATTACAAGCATGTATTGGTACACTAGACATGCATGACACAAGAACTTAATTCAAAACATAGAGATATCACACTGACCGAAAACTAGCAGATTGCTTCGAAGGGGAAGGGGTCCACAACTGTCGCAAACAAGTAGGAGAAAGTAGGGTTTATTATTTTGTAATTGTGAGATATGAAAAGGGATATTACGTACATCAAGTTATAATGCCAAACACCTAAGCAAGCAAGTGGGCCGATCCTACCTATAATCTTATTTTGTGGTAAGTGGGCCGATCCCAAAATCTTATTTTGTTACCACAACTGGGCCAAGTCTGATCAAGAACACGCGGAGTAAGTTGGGCTCGGCTTGTGTTAGTTCGGGCCGGAGTGAAGTGTTAACAATGTGTTAGCTCACTAATGCGGCCCAATGACTTGCGGCCCAAAGTGCTAACAATGATAGTTCCATAGAATCGTTTTAACGATTTCTTGTAGTTAAACAGTTACACACAAGTAGGAATATCCAATCGCGTTATACATTTAGCAATTACATTCCAGTTACAAGTGTGTTTACTCACTTTTTATCATCGTAACGAATATGAACGAGAAATAACAAGAAACAGGATCACGTGACTAAGAGGCACTGACCTTGAAAGTTCAGGTTGTCACATCATCCCCAACTTGAAAGAAATTTCATCCCGAAATTTGACAAGTAAGCACAGAGGAGTGAAGTGAGAATTCAAGTTTGATGCGGATTTTGTTCAGGTACCACATCATCCCCAACTTGAAAAGGAATTTCGTCCCGAAATTCACCAGTTGTACCAGACTTGGACTTGTCGTCAGGAAAAAGTTGAGGATACTTAAGCTTCATCTGATCCTCGCGCTCCCACGTGAACTCCGGTCCGCGTCTTGAGTTCCAACAAACTCTTACGATCGGGATACGACTATGTTTACGCACCTTGACATCCCGATCCATGATCTCTATAGGCTCTTCGACAAACTGCAACTCGTCGCCAATCTTCAGCTCTTGAAACGGCACGATCAGTGTTTCATCAGACAAACACTTCTTCAATTGTGAAACGTGAAAGACATCATGAACATTGCCCAATTCAACAGGTAACTCAAGTTTGTAGGCCACGCCACTGATTCTTTCCAGAATTCTGAATGGCTCAACGTAACGTAAATTAAGCTTGTCAAGCTTCCCAAACGTACCACACCCTCCCAGGGTGAGACTTCCAGTATGACATGTTTGCCTGCAGCGAACTTCCAGTGTCTCCTAAATTATCAGGTTTCCTGGCGGTCACGCCTTATCGCCACACGATTTCCATCCTCTTGTCCATCGATGTTGCAAGTTGACTGAGTAATACACGGTATGTTTCTAGAGTGTTGCAGAAGGGATCGCACTTCGGGATCTAAGACGTCAATACATTGAGTTCCAGCAAACGAAGAGAAGTGAGAAAGGTATCGACCAATCATTCGACGTTGTGACATCCAACTCAGGGACGTTCGTACTAGCACCTAACATTCTACACAGTTCGCTAGGCGTTCAGATGGGTGTTCAAGTAATACTTGATAGCTTTGAGATTCGTAAGAATTCAGAGAGGAGTGAGAAGAACACTTTCAAGTAGGAGACAATCACTGCTATGACTCCTAAAGTTTGTTACGTTTCACACTGTTTGAAAAACGGAACAGAACCCCTTTTTCACTTGTCAAGTCTCACTGGGACGCGCATGCACCCCACATTATTATTGTGTGTGCACCCACAATAATATTGAGATTTGCATGCTCATCTCAGTTCCTCTTAACTCATGTCAAATGGTTCCTCAAACTCGAATGCCAAACAGAGGTTATCAAAATGATAAAACCATAGAAATCCAATGACTACGACAAACTATCAATGCATCATAATGTAAGCAAGTAGTTCAGGTAATCATGCTATAGCGACGAGTGTGTGTTTGTATGTTACGTCGTAAACACATGTGTACTAGTCATGTAATGTATGCAACAAGTGAGAAACACGAACCTTGCAGTATGGAGCTGAGTGTCATGGTCGTATTCACGTATTCAGAACTGTTCAGTTATAGTCTGGTTTTACAAAAACGTTTTTAAAACCAAGTTCACTATAACCAGTAGCTCTGATACCAAACTGTCACACCGCCAAAATACCACCTAGGGAATGAACCTGTTAGGCGTGTGACGTACCAACAACGAGCCACTAATTACATTGAACTCATACAAGTTCCAAAATAAAATTCTCCATTATTAATGAAAAATACCATCAACGAGTTTATAAGAAAACCAACATTTTCAGCGAAAGCAAATAGTAAACCAAAGTTAAATTGTTCAAGACCAATGTATAATGTCAACAATCAATCACATGAATCCCTCCAGTCGACCCATGACCACTCCAGCTACTCCAGACAGCAAGTTCGAAATCCAAGACATCTAATGACCTGCGAGCATGCAACAAGTATATCAGACAACGCTGGTGAGTTCATAGTTTTACGAAAACGTTGGTTACCAAGTGTTTAGTTAATCCATTGAATTTAATGTTGATAATACCCCGAGTACAAGACGGCTCCTGATTTACATTGCCCTTTCTCCAATGCTCCTATCAAAGCATTGGTCATGACTAGGTCATTAGTTCAACACCCGTCCTCCCAGTTACGGGGTGAGGTTGCTAAACCTAAGTAGCGCTACTAATTAATACCTTGTTACCTATCAGGTAACCAAACAACACGGAGGGACATTAAAGGTGATAGGATGAGTATATTACCCAACATTACCGATTTACAACAAGACGTATTCCTCTCAGGAATACCCAAACAAGTTACCCAAAACCTATCCCTCCCAGGGATACCGAAAGACTGTCTGTTGGTGCATAAATGTCTGTTAACTTCGTCTTTATCGAGTCTAATGTCTAGATAGGATAAACCAGTGCTCAGTAGGTTAGAAATTAGGGTTTGCATGTAAATGGGTCATTTCGCACGAAATGAACAAGTCATTTCGTACGAAATGAGAGCAATAAACAAGTGATTATAAACGTGAATCAAGTTGTAATCAAGTTCGTATCATTGATTCCGCCTTTGATATGGATTAAAACTCTTCTAATCGACTCATTCAGGTCGCACAACGATCCAACAAGTGGTATCAGAGCTCAGGAGGAAGAGTTCATACCGATTCAACTTGTTTTCACCAGATTTTCTCACTTCTACTCATTCTTCATCACAATTTTCAAAATTTAATGGTTAAAATGGCTTGAATTTCACATATATCACGTAAAACACAGTTTTAACGAATCCTTGAAAGAATTGGACCTTAATTCGACGTAAAACCGGATCAATTTGACAAAATCATGGCCGACAGTGTGACGTCATCATCATTCCGTACGAAATCAACATTTCATTTCACACGGAACCAACATTGTGATCTTCATTTCGCACGGAATCAACAGTCTGATCGTCATTTCACACGAAATCAATTTGGTGAAACTTCATTTCGCACGAAATCAACATATTGGACTTCATTTCGTACGAAATAGACTTCCATTTCGTACCAGAGGACTATTTCGCTTGAAGAGTGTGATTTCGTTTGACTGTTCCGCACGAAAGAATCATTTCGCTTGAAAGATTACCATTTCTCACCAAGTTGGCATTTCGTTTGAAATTCATTTCGCATGAAGTTCATTCCGTTTGAGAACCAATTCGCTTGAGAATCATTTCGCTTGAAGAATTGATTCATTTCACTTGAATCTATTTCGTTTGAAATTGTTTCTCAAAATCACAAAAAATTTCTAAGTGTTTGTTGATTGTTTCAGGTACGTCAAGATGGAGGACGATTTTCTCAATCCTTTCAGTAACGTGTTTTCTTACACTAGCAATTCAAGAGATGGCACAACCAGCAACACAAATGAAAATGCACCAAACCCGAGTCCGAAGAAAACCATTGCTGATTCTTTGAGTGTTGATAATGCCTACGGCACCTACAACAAACCGCCCAAGCTAATGGCCATAGAGGATTACAATAGATGGGCTAGCAGATTTGAGGAATGGCTACAGGCATTTGCATATCTAAGTTGGAAGAGCATGAAATGTGGTTTTAACATCGGAAGAACTGACTACGAGAACTTAACGGATACTCCACAAGAGAATTTCATTGCAGAACAGAAATGCATCGCTTTACTTCACCAATCAGTGAGAGATGATATTATATCATTGATTGAATACAAAGATTCCAGAGATCTTTGGGAGAAATTAAAGATGAAATGCGTGGGTGGTGCCGAAATTGTTAAAAACAAGAAAAAGCTGTTAAGAAAAGAATTCGATCTGTTTGGGTGTTTGAAAAATGAGAGTGTGTCAAAGATGATATAAAGATTTGGTTACTTAAAACTGGAACTTGCAAGATATGATATTGTGTATTCTCAGGAAGAATTGGTTGATAAGCTGTTTGACTCACTGCCTCATGAGAAAGACTGGCAGTATTTTGCTTTAATGATAAAGAACACAGTGAAGTCGACTGATCTGACAATTGATTTACTAATCGAAAGGTTGGAAAGTCATGAATTGGAGATCAGAAAAACGAACAAAGTCAATAATTCCTCGTATCAGCAAAATGTTGACTTATATTATCGTGGAAGTATGATTCCTAAAACTGTGTCCCTAAAAACTGCCTTCTCAGCAGAAAATTCAAACAAGTCAAATCAAGAAAGTCCAAGCAGTGGTTATCATGGAGGATCATCTTCAACTTCTCCAAGTCAATCAGTTCCGAAAAATTTGTTCCAGTGCAATATTGCTGTTGATCTAAAAAATGCACAAAACTTCAGTGAAGAATCCGCCAAGCAGCAAATGGTGTTTTTAGCATCTGTCTTGGAATCATATGAAAGCCTTGTTGCTGGAAAGATCGGAAACACCAATCTCATCAAGGAAGATTATGATCGAATAGACCCTGAGGAGATGGAGTTGATTGATATCAGATGGTGTATGGCAAGTGCAGTCAGAAGGGCTCAGAGATTCATGGAGATAACAGGCAGACACTCCATTGGTGGACCTTTAATGAAGCTAGGTTTTGATAAATCGAAGGTTACCTGTTTCAAGTGCAAGCAAAAAGGGCACTTTAAACGAGAATGTCGAAATGCAGCCGCTGATGAAACATCCAACCCTTTCCGTGAAGATTATTACAAAAGAGCCATCTATCATCAAAACACAGCAGAATATCCCAGAATGAAGCAGATAGAAGATGCTCCCAAAGAAAAGTCAAGAGCATTAGCTGTTATCCATGACGATGAGGGATATGATTGGAGTGATGTGTTGCCAGAAGAAGACGCAGTGGGATATGCCTTCACAGCAAAAATTATTCCTTGGAAAGATACCCGATCGGAGGATGTAAAATATGTCAACAGAAAAATGTTAGCCCTAACAATGAAAGATAGACATTTTCGTGCATGGAAAGAAGCAAAAAGCGCGAAGAGATGGGACGCCGACAGAGAATGCTATTTGGATCCTAAGGGAAATATACTTGTGGAACCATCAACACTTCTAGTCGAGACTCTGATCGAGTAAATAGCAGAAGAGGAAGAAGCAAATCAAAGATTGTGGTGGGGAAGTGATGAAGAAGATAAAGAAAAGGAGCTACAGTCGAAAAAGATCGATGATGGGATAATAGACACGACGAAAGAGTTCACTGCAGATAACCTGAAGAAAATGGCTGATAAAGTGCTCGCAGCGAAAGAGTTAGAGGTAGTTTCTAAGTCTGGAATTGAGTCTAAAAGCAAGGTCAGTTCTAATGATTCAACCAACGGGTCAGGTAAGAAAGCCAAAATTGAGAGTGACTGCAAAAATTGCATGAAAGACTACAAGGTTTGTAGTACACATGCTTACCTCAGTGGTAAAAAGACTGAAGAACTGACAAAAAGAGTCAGAGAAGTTGAAAATCAGATCTTAAGTCGTGACAAATTGGTAAAAGCTTCCAACGATCGAATAAAAGAATTAACTGATAAACTTGAAAATGATAAATTGACGTAGAACGAATCAGGAAAGAAAATGAAAAACTGGTTCATGAAAACCGTCAACTTTTGGAAAATTATGAGAAGCTAAAAAGAACGACAAAAGATTCTGGTGAAAGAAACGATAAAACAATCAAAGAAAATCTCCAACTGACAGGAGTACTTCAGTCAAAAGAGAGGCAAATCAACCAACTGTTGGATGAGATTGCTAATCTGAAGCTTCAAGTTCAGGAAGCAAAGATTGAAAATGAACGCATCAATCTGAAACTCAACAGTTACAACTCCGCGAGTTTTGTTCTTCAATATATCGTTCCTAAACCAATCGGGAAGAACAAAGCTGGCGAAGATGTTTATTCAGACGGAACTGGGGTTGGGTATCATCAGGTTCCACCGCCAGTGTTAAATAATTTTTCAAAGAAAAAGTCCGGGTTGGTTAACGATAATGAAACAAATGAGGTTAAACTTCCAGAATCAATTGACGTCACATTCACTTCATCATCTAATGAAGACAGTGTTCAGTCCGAAGTTGTTAAAAGTATGGTTGAAAGTGTTTTGAAATCTGAAAGTAACTCAACTGAGGATGAAGAATGTTTCTTGGACAAATATATTCCGAAATCAACATCCAAAAACAACTTAAATGAAGAACCTAATCTTGTGATGTACAAGATGTCGGGATCGGATAAGTTGTATTTAGATCTTGAATTTCCATTGGAAAATGTGAATGTCAACAAATTGAAAAATGTTATTAAACTAGTTGAGATTGATGTCTGTGAAATCGAAGGTTTGAAACGTTCCAAAAGGCAATTAAACTTTGAAAAAGATAAAGCTTACTACAAAAAACTTGTAGTACCGCCACGTTTTTCTAGTAACTATCAAAACAGATGGTCGCGTGGATATCAGGGTGGTAAGAATTATCAAAGAAGGAACTTTCAAAACAAGAAGTTTGTTGAGAAAAAGATGTTTGTGAAAAGCTCGAGTTCTCATTCCGAGCAAGAATCTTAGATTTTTTTCAAAATCAAATGAAGAGTTTTTTTTGAAAAGAAGGCCTCACAGCCTCAGATCGAAGGCACAAATCGGGTAGTTGACACCCGAACATGCTTTAAGTGCAATCAAGTTAGACACATTGCACGAAAGTGCACCAACTTAAAGCCTAAGTCTGAAGTTGTTGAGAGTCAGAAAAAGAAAGTTGTTGCAAAAGGAAAAACTCCAATGATTGTTGGGAAGAAAGTTTTGAAAAATGAAAACACCAAATTCAAAACTGAATCCATAAAGAATGTGGTAACTAAAACTGACAAATTCTACAAACGGGTTGCTTCGCCTCAACAAGGATGGAAGCCAAAATCAGTTGAAAAGAAATCAAGTTCTCCAAAACCAAAGGTTTTTGAGACGGAAAAACAATCATCCTCTACCACTCCGGTAAAGATGAATGTTCATTTGGAATACTATGAAAAACTTGAGAAACAAAAGTCTACTGCTTCTGAAAAGAAGTATGTACCAAAGAAAGACCAATCATCTGGTCAACCTCCTAAAAATGATTTCTTTTTATACAAAGAGGTTGAGATTGGGTCTGAAGAGAGCTTAAAGATAAATGACAAAAATTTTCTGCCACTTTTCACTGCAAAAACTCACCTCAAAGTCAAGCTACCTGAGTCAAAAGAGGCTTGGGTGGCATCAAAATCTAACTAAGAGTTAGTGAAATATGCAGGACCTTCCAAGATCCGTTTCACGTTGGATTGTGGATAGTGGAGCTTCTCGGCACATGACGGGGAAGAAGACCCTACTGTATGATGTTCGAGGGTTTAATGGAGGATATGTGGGATTTGCAGGCAATCAAGGTGGTCGAATAGTTGGTGAAGGAACTTTATCGAATGGTATTGTGACGTTTGAAAGAGTAAACTACATCGCCGAGCCTGAAAACAATCTTCTGAGCATTTCTCAGATCTGTGACCGTATGTATACAGCGCACTTTACGGATAAGGAATGTTTGATATTGAAACTAGGATTTGTTGTTCCCGAAGAGTGGGTTATCATGAGAGCACCTAGAGTCAATGATCTGTACGTGTTGGACATGAGTGTAGCAACTACTACCATGGGTCAGGCTCACTGCTTCATGTCAAGAGCAACGGAAAAAGAATCACAATTATGGCATCGAAAGATGGGCCACATTCACCTGCGAAAACTGAATCATCTGGTGCATAACGACTTAGTAATTGGTGTTCATTTGAAAGGTTTTCATCTTGAGGGGGAGTGCATTAGTTGTGTCAAAGGCAAACAGCGAAAGAAATCTCACCCTGGGAAGAAGGAAAACTCAATCTCGAGACCGTTAGAGAAACTTCATATGGATCTTTTTGGTCCAGTAAATGTCAAAAGCATAACTGGTGATCTCTACTATCTAGTAGTAACAGACGACTACTCGAGATTTTCGTGGGTATCATTTCTGAAGTCAAAGGATGAGACATTTGAAAGTTTGATGACGTTGTTCAGAAAAATTGAAAACTTGTACCAAACTCGAATCAGAAGAATCAGGAGTGACAATGGTACAAAGTTTAAGAACAATAAAATGGAAGAATATTGTGATGAGAGAGGTATATTGCAAGAATTTAGTGCTCCTTACACTCCACAACAAAATGGAGTAGCTGAAACAAAGAACAGGACGCTAATTGAAACCGCTAGGACGATGCTTGCTGATTCGAAATTACCAGTCAACTTTTGGGCAGAAGCAGTGTCAGCCGCTTGCTATACACTCAACCGGGTTCTTAGAGTGAAGAAATTCAATAAGACATGTTTTGAGCTGATCAAAACCGCAAACCTAACTTGAAGTATCTGGAACCGTTTGGGTCTCTCTGTACAGTTCTAGAACCTTATGGCAAATTTGGTGCAAAGAGCATTGAAGGAATTTTCGTGGGTTATGCAAGTCCATTGAAAAGAGTCTTTGTTCCAAGCTTAAAGCGTATCATTGAAGCACATAATGTTGAGTGTCAAAATTATACCATGCCACCTCAGAATCCCGGCGACTCATGGCGTTTCAATTATGATACTTTGTGGGATTCGTTTGACATAGAAGAAGAACCAGATTTCTTTGACGAGTTAGATATTCTGAGGGAATATGAAGCATCACAAGAAAGATTCCCAGCTGAGTCATCTAGACGTCAATATCAAGCTTCCAATGACGATGAAGCCAGTCCTAGTAATGCTGGAGAACATGATGATATTCAACAAACTCTTGACAATCAGACGGCAGTCAACGATAATCTAGAATCTGATGATAGACCTATATTCGATCATGGCGATTCAGATTCTGAGGGGGAACAGATCCAAATTTCAAGTCAAACAATTCCAGTCAGTGAACAAGGTGCAAATCAGAATGTCACAAATTTGGAAGGCGAGTTAGATGTTCCAGGGAGGTGATGCCAAGAAGTCTTTCGTACCAATCAGAAGAGCTGATTATTGGAGAATTGCAATCAGGCGTCCGCACAAGACGACAAATTGACCAAGGCCTTACTTGTTTTTATTCTACAGTTGCTCCTTTACAAACAGAGTTTTCACTTAGTTGTTTTATTTCGCAGATTGAGCCGCGAACATATAAGGAAGCTCTAACTGAAGATTCTTGGGTCAACGCGATGCAAGAGGAGCTGAGTCAGTTTGAGAAGTTGGGAGTGTGGAAACTGGTAGACTTGCCTGATGGTCACAGGAAGATAAACACCAAGTGGGTGTTTAAGTGCAAGAGGGATGATCGAGGGGTTATTATTCGTAACAAAGCTAGACTCGTAGTCCAGGGCTTTAGTCAGCAGGAGGGTATAGATTTCACCGAAGTGTATGCTCCTGTTGCTTGACTTGAAGCGATCAGAATCTTCCTAGCATTTGCATCTTGGAAAGGGTTTAAAGTTTTTCAGCTAGATGTTAAATCGGCTTTTCTCTATGGGAAGGTAAAAGAGGAGGTATATGTCAGACAGCCACCGGGCTTCACTGACCCAATCCACAAAGACAAGGTCTATTTACTGGATAAAGCGCTGTATGGTTTACACCAGGCCCCGAGAGCCTGGTACGTGACATTGTCTCAACATTTGCTTGCCAACAGCTTCATCCGTGGAAAAGTGGATGCCACTCTTTTCACCAAAGAAGTCGACGGACATCTTCTGATAGTTCAGATATACGTGGATGATATCATATTTGGGTCAACAAATGAAGATCTATGCAAAGATTTTGAAAGAGTTATGAAGCAAAAATTTGAAATGTCATCGATGGGTGAGATGAAATTCTTCTTGGGACTTCAGGTTGATCAACTGCCTAGGGGAATTTTCATACATCAGATGAAGTATGTTCATGATATCTTAGAGAAATTTGGGATGTCCGGAACTACTTCAGCTTCCACCCCGTTAGCGACGAACCATGGGATAAATCCTGATCTCACCGGAGAGAAGGTGGATGAAACGTTATATCATTCCATGATCGGATCGTTGATGTATTTAACTGCTTCAAGACCCGATATCATGTATCCAACATGCCTCGCATCGCGGTTTCAGTCAAGCCCCAGAGCTTCGCATATGGTGATTGTGAAACGGATATTACGCTACCTGAAAGGAACTCCATCACTGGGGTTGTGGTATCCAAGAAAAGGCGATTTCACGCTCGAAGGGTATTCTGATTCTGATTTCGGATGCTGCAAAGTTAACGCTAAGTCAACAACAGCGGGGTGCCAGTTTTTTGGACCACGATTGGTCACCTGGCAATGCAAGAAGTAGACCTCTGTAGCTTTGTCCACATGTGAAGCCGAGTATATATCTGCTAGCAGCTGCTGCTCTCAGATCTTGTGGATCCAGCAACAGATGCGAGACTACGGTTTGCAATTTCTTAACACCCCTATCTTTGTTGATAATGAGGCAGCGATAAACATAATGAAAAATCCTGTTCATCACGCTAAAACGAAACACATTGAAATTCGTCATCACTTCATCCGAGACTGTTTCGAGAAGAAGTTGATACGAATTGAGAAAATCCACACTGACGAACAAAAAGCTGATTTACATACCAAAGCATTTGATAAAACTCGTTTTCAATATCTTTTAAAACTGAACGGTATGAAGCTTTTATCGGTGTTGGAGGAGATTCTTGGCGTAGATGAAGGTACCACTGTAGATGATGTTGAGAAGCAATCTACAATGGTTTGTCGATTTTTTACTTGTTTTGGTATTTAGGGGGAGGTAGGTTATATTTTCAGAAAATACAAAAACAGTAAAAATTTTCAAAAATAAAAAAACATGAGATATTTTCAAAATAAAAAAAACAATAGAAAACTGAAAAAGAGCTTGTGTAAAAAGGGATAATGATAGTACATCAGCTTGACAGTTGCGGTATGCTAAAGAAATGGAAAGTTTAAAAGTGTTAAGCAGTCTCGCTGATGATATGCCGGTAGGTTTTTACACATTTACTAGGTTTGTTCGGGATATAAACCTAAATCATTACTTGCTTGTTTCGTGGGGAACACTACTTGGATATATAGGTAACCCCTGAAATCTCATTTGAAGGACCCCTCTTTCTGAAATACTAGGTCTTTATGCTCAGTGATATCTGGGGTATTATCCCGGGACTTCTGATAATGCGGAAGCAATGGCCTAGTCCCCGTATAATACTTTACTGCTGCTTGAAATAAAAGCCCGCCCTCAGCATAAAAAATGATGAAACATTGCAAAATGCTAATCATGTGCTGTTGAAGAAAAGATTCTCTAAAGGGAACACACCTAAAGTCGAAGCCATTATCTCTCTGATTTTGTGGAAGCAATAGCCTGAGCTCTCATGGCCCTCGCATTTAACCCCTTACAGATATCATCTGTGGTATACTCACCGGTAAGACTGAATATTGAGATCTGGATACGGGAGTATATTCAAGAGGTGGGACACATGAATGAGTTTAAGTTCTTAATACATCCAATTCGTATCCTGAACAGATTGAAATTTGTGTGAGAACTTAAGAGGATCAGTATATTAGCAATCTAAGCGAATTGTTTAATTCTGAGTATGAAATCAAAGCTTAACGGTACTTGTGATTTGTCGTCAGCTGATATGATTCCCTAACACGATTACCAAAAATATGTTTGTTAATAGTTTACATTTACTGCATTTCATTTATGTTTAGCATTCTAGTATAGAAACTTTATTCAAAATCCAAAAAGATTTTACATTTCTGCTTTATTTTTTGACAAACCAAAATGGAAAGCTGATCTTCAGATTCGCAGTTTGAAGAAGATGCAGGAAGTTTCTGAGCTGGACAGAAGAGTTGGGAGCTTATCATGTTAAATCTGTAAAAATGAAAAGTCAAAACGAGTTCATTAAGTTGAAACTTGTAATTTTCAGAATAATGTTTTGAAAAATGTTGAACAAAAGTCAGTTTTGTTTCGTTTCAGGTCAACCAAGGTCATTAAGTTGGACTTGGTAGACAAATTAAGTGCCTAGGGTCATTAACTTGGACCTAGATACTTAAGTGGATTACTAAAAACTGATAAAAACAACAAATGAAGTCAAAAAGGAGAATAGATTATAATGTCAAATTTCTGAGAAGCAGGGAACAGGTTTGAACCTGTGAAAGCAGCAAAGCGAGATCCCCGTGGCTAAGTTTGAACAAAGCTTGAACTAGAATTCTATCCCAGTTTATTGAAAGGGGGATTCTAAAAGATGTAAGAGTCAGATGCAGATTCTGGATCAACATTCAAGGGGGAGTTTGAAGTTTGTTAAAGCCAAGTTTGAGTGCTAGCTGCTGATGCTGATAGAGATTGGAGGATGCTTACAGTGTCAAACAATTTGGAAAGAAAGAAAAGACTGATCAAGACTGAAGACTCGATGCCAAAGACTTCGTCAACATCCAAGGGGGAGTCTGTTGGTGCATAAATGTCTGTTAACTTTTTCTTTATCGAGTCTAATGTCTAGATAGGATAAACTAGTGCTCAGTAGGTTAGAAATTAGGGTTTGCATGTAAATGGGTCATTTCGCACGAAATGAACAAGTCATTTCGTACGAAATGAGATTTGACCATTTCGCACGAAATGAGTTATGTTGGTTTCGTACGAAATGCCCACTCTATATATAGCTGAGTTGATTTGTCATTTGTAACGGTTCGAGATTTCAGAGCCGAGGTGCTGCCAATTTGTCAATTGATTTGTAAAGCTTTGAAATCAATAAACAAGTGATTATAAACGTGAATCAAGCTGTAATCAAGTTCGTATCATTGCTTCCGCCTTTGATATGGATTAAAACTCTTCTGATCGACTCATTCAGGTCGCACAACGATCCAACACTGTCCCAACCACCGGGACGCATGCTTAAGAGGAATGAACTCACCTTAGATTGCTCGGTATGTTACGTTACGTTATTTACAGTTGGTCACCCCTTCCTAACATAGTTACCAATGATAATCAGACTCATATATATATATACATTTATATGTACACATTCAGATCACATACTTAGAAGGTTGCATATACCATGAGAGTTATTATATATCACATAATAGATGTTCATATCACATACAATACACCTTACACGTTCAAGTTTTACAAATTCCCCTAAGAGTTTACATGTCACACACCAAGTGTGTGATTTTTTCAAGTTATCGGCCCACCCGTAAAAGGTGCAGCCTAACTACGATGTAAAGCCCAAACCAATGTTCCACATAACCGAAAACGTGTGACCCAAATCCCGTCCGAGGCCCAACAAACTCACTTATTGTCGGCCCATATACACCCCGGCCCACTCGAGTGTTCCGTTTCACTGCATGGCCCATTTTTTGCGTTTGCAGCCCATGTTTAATCCAATGTGTGAATGACCCAAGTTTATTAGATCCATTTAAATATGTGTGTGTTCAACAGTTTTGTGTGGCGCAAATATAATAAACCAATTCTTGAACCTACCCTTAAATCTTAACATATAATAAACATTATCAATAACACAACACAATCCATCCCTTGTTTCCAAAACAATCGGTCCAAACAGTTTCATTATCGTCATCATTAAAAGTCAGCCTATAATATCTTCTTAACCAATTTATTTGCATGAACACTTCACTAATCACATATATGAAACCCTCACTTATTAATATAAGAATCGAGCCGTATCATTCAGATTCACCAATCAATTAAATTAAATTAATTAACAACAATTACTTCACATATAACGAATAGTATAATTGGTATAATTGCACTTCAACATAGTCAAGTATGTTATTTAAGGTTTCAAGAACTCTAAACGTTTTTTCACAATTTCGAAACCAAGAACATTATACCAACAGATTATTACGCATGATCAACTCTAATAATCACTCCAACATTCGACTAATATCATCAGAATCTCGCATTCATCAAGTCCTATAATCATGTTAAAATCACTAACACACACAACCTCAAGAACGAACATAATCAATTATTACAAGCATGTATTGGTACACTAGACATGCATGACACAAGAACTTAATTCAAAACATAGAGATGTCACACTGACTGAAAACTAGCAGATTGCTTCGAAGGGGAAGGGGTCCACAGCCGTCGCAAACAAGTGGGAGAAAGTAGGGTTTATTATTTTGTAATTGGGAGATATGAAAAGGGATATTACGTACATCAAGTTATAATGCCAAACACCTAAGCAAGCAAGTAGGTCGATCCTACCTATAATCTTATTTTGTGGTAAGTGGGCCGATCCCAAAATCTTATTTTGTTACCACAACTGGGCCAAGTCTGATCAAGTACACGTGGAGTAGGTTGGGCTCGGCTTGTTTTAGTTCGGGCCGGAGTGAAGTGTTAACAATGTGTTAGCTCACTAATGTGGCCGAATGACTTGCGGACCAAAGTGCTAACAATGATAGTTCCATAGAAACGTTTTAACGATTTCTTGTAGTTAAACAGTTACACACAAGTAGGAATATCCAATCACGCTATACATTTAGCAATTACATTCCAGTTACAAGTGTGTTTACTCACTTTTTATCATCGTCATGGTTGCAAAAGTCGGTAGGCGCTCCCTAGTCGGTCGACCGGGGAGTTGAGAGTACTCGGCATAGGCGGAGAGTACTCGGGGAGTATTCGGACATGTTAAATTATAAAGAAATTAGTTTTCGGAAATTAAATATATGTCTAATAACATAAATTTACTAATATTTATAACAAATTACGTGAAAATGATATTCATTATTTAATATGATAGTCATATAAATTATGCTTTATTATTTTTTAAGTTAAACTCGACCCGAATTGACTTACTAGATCCGATTTTGGCCCAGTTTAACCGCGTTTGATCGATTCCGAGAAATTAGGCGGAGTTAGAGAAAGTCGCCTCGGCAGCCTACCTTGTAGCGACTACTCGGGAAGTACTCGGCCTTGGAAACCTTGTTTTACAACCATGATCATCGTAACGAATATGAACGAGAAATAACAAGAAACAGGATCACATGAGTAAGAGGCACTGACCTTGAAAGTTCGGGTTGTCACAATTTGAACGATAGAACGATATGAACGATTAAACGATTGGTTTTGAAAACACGAACGATTTAGAACAAGTACAACTGAACGATTGGTTTTTGGTATGTGAATAGATAACAGGACGGGTGTAATGTGATAAAAGCATGGTAGATACGCCGCTGGTACTTCTTATATATAAGTGCTTTTATCATATTGCATTCCGTTGCGTTATTTAGTTCATTTGGACGAACGATTTCAAACGATGATACGCAACGTCGTTTACTAAATGCTATAAACCATACGAGTTTTATTACAAGAACGATTTACAATTTGGTTTACAAAAG
Source organism: Helianthus tuberosus (assembly GCA_030545235.1). NCBI lineage: Eukaryota > Viridiplantae > Streptophyta > Magnoliopsida > Asterales > Asteraceae > Helianthus > Helianthus tuberosus. Next base: position 22,471 of record JARYGA010020388.1, read on the forward strand.
CAAATATTTTGGGTCAAGATTCATGGCAACGAGGTTTTCATAAACATATAACCAACTTGTTTTAGTTGGTTAATCATATTGCAATACCAACACTTTTCAAAACAAGGTTTTCAATTATCTAATCTTGTAGTCGTACGAGGTATTGCAACATGTATACAAGCTATGAATCTGACACACTCACAAAACCTATGTGCTCGCCGGCATTTCTTTGCTGACTTTATTTCCACATATGTTTCAGGTGGTGTTTGATGATGTTGATGATGACTAGGATGCATGCTCACATAGGATCGGACGAGGTCTTAGTGTGACAACCCGCACTAAACCAGGTATCCGTACAACTTAATTAATGATTAATTACTGCTTAATTACTGTGCCTGTTGAAACTAGCTGATAAACTGCTACCTGCATACTGATACATGCACTTACTTGCATCATACTTTATTTGCTGTCACTACATTATTTACATACTGAACCCTAGTGACAAACATGATGCACAAAAAGCACAGTAGCACTAAACGGATACACAGTGAACATGCTGATATAACCAGCATCAGGCAGACACTGCCTCTAAGGCCTGTTAAGAGCCTCATATATTTTGGCTACACTGGTAGTGAGTGTAGGGATATAAGGGTTGTGGTACCGCGTCTCTAGAAATAAGATACACTGATTCGGATGTGCCAAAACGTACTTTAAGTACCAAACACAGCACTTTAATAATTAATCCAGCTTCTAGCTGACTAGTAAAGTGCCAGAACATGAGAAAATAACACTAGACACTTTCTAAAGTGTCGGGAAAACAAATTGTGTCACTAAAAATGTAAATAACGACACTTTAAAGCTTTTGTAACGCTTTAACGGATTACTATCCAACCGGACACCCGGACTTTACCCGGAACATGAAAATATTATTATTTTCACTAATTATATTTCTCTGAGCCAGTTAGGGTCCCTGATTACCCTAACACCCGTTAAAACACACTACATACTACTAACTAAGTTAAACACCTATATTACTTAACTTAACTAATCACTCCCTAACCACCTAGTTAAAATGGAACCAAGGGACCCCCCCCCCCCAACCGAATCGGTCACCTAGGGGACACCCCCATGTACTTGTTGATTGAGCAAATCATCTTGGTTTAGTATCTAGGTGACATATTGTCCAATGGATAATCACATCCTAAAATGTCTATAAGTTAACACTAATCACTCAAGAACATTATCACTAAACCACAACACAAGATCAACTCTCTCTTGCTCTCTCCTATTCTCGGCCGAACACCCCACCCCCCATACACCCACCTTCGGCTCTTGATCACTACATTCCATCATCATACACACTTCACAAGTCGCATATTAGGAGCCTCGGAGCAAGCGGAACACGAAGGACCTCTACCGTTAGCTTTTATCCACGCGTTTTTCATCACGATTCTTCCCTAGCCTTGAGCTAGAGGTATAACACTTAAAACTTGTTCTTGAACATATTTAAAGTGGTTAAAAGGGATTTTGTCGGTTAAATATCGTTAACTTATGTTTTGATGCATTAAAGTCTAGTAAAAACATCAAAAATGGTGGTTAATAGCTTGTAACTTGTGTAAAAGTTGTAGGACTTGAAATATGTGGTTATTGAGACCCGATCTATGATGTGGTAGCTCGGATCACCGTTTAACCCGACTTTGTAAGATCATGGATCTTCACATAAGCTCGTTTTTGGTTACCACAAGGGTTAAAAGGCGAAACTCTACCACACAAGATACATGAACTTGTGTAGAAATATGTTACTTGTGTAAAAGTGATTTAACCGGTACAATGGTGTTTAAAACTAGCGGATCTACGTATCTGCAAGTGGTATTTTTGAAGAACCACACATTAAAGAAACCATGTATTTTAAAGAAAGGATCTTACACTAACAAATGTGATACTTTTATAAACCACAAGTGTGTAAACACTTGTGAAACGAAAAGATCCGACAAATAACTATTTTTGGGAAAAAATGACTAGAAGTTGTAAAGACGGATTTCTCTAAACACGAGGTTTTTACGAGGTCAAAGTTACTTTATATAAAGATCTACATATATAAAGGGGATTTACACTATAGATTCGGAAAAACTGCAAGTTCATGCGATTATGCGATTTACATACTTATCGACTAGTTTGATGTGTCGGGAATTGATTGTTTGAATAAAGAAGTTGTTGAATTGAGTTGTTAAAAGAAAATGATACGCTTGAAAGCGTGGCCACCTCCAGTTACAGAGGAAACTCTGGCGAAATTTTCTAAAAACCTAACACTTAGGCTTATTTACACAACAAGTGTTAGAACTACTTTTGGACATATTTCGAAACACAAATTTCGCCAGCACTATATTTTACTAAATATTCGGAGGTGGGATTTTCACAAAGACTAACGTGATAAATATATTTGTCACAACACTGTTTATGATTATTTTGTGAAAATACATAAATATTATTTTAGAGTAAAAATAATATTTACAAGCGTTAATGATTCCAAAACTTTACGAACGCTTCCACAAACATATAAGTTACACCGGTAACTACATTACCACACGACTAATAAAACGTAACTTACGCACATGTATTGTATCCCCCATCCTTGGGAAGAAGTTTAACTACCAAGTGTATACTGAACATAAACACGAAATAGTTGTCTAACTATTTCCCAAAGACTTAAACTATAAAGCTAAAGCACGGCCGTCCGTCTAATAGAATTAGCACTTGTAGGTCGTTGCACAGCTTACTGTATTGGAGACACTTGGTAGAGACGCGCATTCACTGTGAGTTCATGTCCCCCTTTTCTCTAACTGTTTTCAGTTTTCTTAACTGCGGGGGTGAAATACATGTTACTTTGTTTACAAGTACTTTATACACGGTATGATTAACGTAAGGAGGTTTAGATCATGTGAATGGGTAGTTGGAACACCGAGGGACTCGAGCGGTAGATCTATCTGGGTGTAGCGAGCCCAGCTCTAGGACCAACAGAACGGACCTCTCGGAGGACCAACAGAACGGACCTGGAGTGACTCGGTACCCAACGCAAAAATCGGCTAGGGTTGTGTCTACCTACTTGCATTTCACAACATGCTAATGGCCTTGCAAACCATTGGTGATCACAAGTCCTCTTACACTGCTACATACCAGGAAACTTTTATACTTACAAGTGTTTTACTTACTCACTTGCACATGAACTCGCTCAACATTATTGTTGATTTTTCAACTCACATGTATTTCAGGAAATTAACCGGATCTGGCACGGTATGGAACGTTTTCCGCTGCATTTGTCATGGAGTCATCAGGGTTTAGGGGATGTGTCTCTTTCCTGGACAAGACACAGTCCTTAAACCACGTTTATGTTATGTTATAAGTTGTAATGTCTACTGAACAAGGTTATGGTTGTATGCTAAAACAATGGTACTGTATGATGTTTTCAAAACTTAATGGATGACTTGCATGGTTTTTAAATCATATAGCTTTGTTATGGTTAAGCTATGGTATTAAGAAGTCACACCAAAATTAACCACGCTTCCGCAAAGCCAGGGTGTGATAGCTTGGTATCAGAGCTCTGATCATAGCGAACTAGGATTCTTTCTCGAGTCTAGACTATGATCACTAGGGCTCTCACGAAAACATTTTTCTGCATACCACTTAAGTCCAGATCCAAAACTTTTTACAAACAAATGTTGAGCACATTTTATTTATTTATAGGCTCAGCTTGGAGGGCTGAGGATCGATCTGGAGGATCGAGGTGGTCAAGGTAGTTAAGCACGTTGGTTTATTATAGGATCGATCTGGAGGATCGAGGCTCGGTCTAGGTGACCGAGGTAGTGGGCTAGCAAGGCTAGGAAGAAAAGGCTCAGCTTGGAGGGCTGAGGATCGGTCTGGAGGATCGAGGTTTGGTTTAAGTGAAGGATAGAGCAGTCTTGTAGACTGGATGATATTGGCTAGTAAGACTAGGAGGATTATGTGATGCCTTACTTGATGACTTATGTGATTACTTGATTTATGATTGACTACTTGTGCATATTTGTGTATATGTTACAGACACATGGATTCTGCAGACACTGGTGGTTCAGGCACCACAGGCCCGAGGCCTATCGTTTCAGACGACATTGAGTCATCGGAGCACGAGGTTTATACGTCCGACTTCACCAGTACATATGAGGACGATTTCCAGCCCTTTGCACTACCTGACGGTGCTGGCGAGCTCGCAGATGGTCTTATCGCCGGGGATCTACCACTCGCATTGATCCCTGCCCCTATACCGCTGGCTGCGTACCCAGCTTACGATTTACCCATCGACGATGAGGAGGATGATATCGATATGTTTGATGAGGAGCCTTTCGAGGAGGATGCTCAGGGCGAGGCCCTTCCTGCTGCCGATCCCTTATTGATCGCAGACGCACCCGTCCCGGAGTCACCTGTTCACTCCCCAGTCGCGGACTCCTTTGAGTCTGTGGCTTCTGTACCCACACATGCTCATAGTGCGCAGCACTTCTCCCATGGGTCCGATTCTGACCAGGCTTTTTCTGTTGCTTCCATACCTGGACTTGTTTTTGACCATGACGACGAGGGGGATTCAGATCCTGTGTTTCCACCAGGATTTGATCCTGACCGTGATTTAGAGTTTGTCCCGATGGACGAGTTGATGGAGGATCCAGCAGATCCTATTGACCCTTTTGATCCGATTGATCCCGATTTTGATTTTGACATGGCGTTCGATGATCTTGAGCCTGCCATTGCACCTGAGCAGGCAGCTGCCCTTGACCCTTTACCAGAGCATGACCCTGTGCATGCTGATGTACCTTTTGAGCCCATTGCTGATGATCACCACATAGATGTTCCTGTTGATCCCATTGGTCCTTTACCCATTGTTGCTGTACCAGTTGACCCCCCTTTCGAGCACTTGGCACCCGTTCACCCTGTTGTTGCTCCCTTATTTGATCCCGTTCCCCTAGAGCCCGGACATGCACTGTTCGCGGCACATATGGATCCACCGGATGAGTCCGCACAGCACGGTTGGATACCGGCTGATGAGGATGTTCCACCTTTTCCTCCACAGATTCCTGTTGCACCACATGTTGACTTTTCATTTCAGGTTCCTATGTTTATACCTCCAGCAGGGCCTGGAGAGGGTTCTTCAGCTCACCCTGATGGGCATGTACCGATGCCTATCCCTTTTATGCCTCAGACGTCATTTGTTCCACCCGCTGTTGCACCGTTTCACGTGGCACCTTTCGACCCCACTAGCGAGCCATTTCTTTGGGCACCTGGCTCTGGTATGCCACCCACTGGCCCCTACCATGCTTTTCACAGGGGACACACTATTGAGGACGTCTTGATGTCCTTTGTCGCACAACATGAGTCCCACACACAGCGTATACAGGAGCTCGAGAGAGCTCGGTTGTCACCTTGTCAGTGCCATGGACAGGCACCCTCCCCTCTACAGCCGTTTCGACCTTTATCTCCGGATATTGCTGCTCGTCTCTTTACTTTAGAGCAGCAGATTGCTTCCATTATCCGTACACAGCGAGCCCAGGAGGAGGACTGGCTCCAGTTACGCCGCTTGTTTTATACTCACTTTCCCCCTCCTCCACCACCATCTGCATAGAGCTCACCAGTCACTGATTAGATAGACAAGGATGAGAAGACGGCGATTGTTGGATTGCACAGCATTTTGGAGACCACTTTATGATTTTGACTTTTGACATATACTTGATGTTGTATTTGACACTGATCTGTTATGATTTTTGGACAGGGGTGATGTAGCCGCTAGTTGATGGATGATTGTATGACACTATGATGTACTGATACACTTACTCTGTGGTCTTGATGTATGGCAATCGCAGTATTCTCATCATATCTGTTTCGCTTGATTACTTATTTGCATTGTTATGGTATGAGATGTGGATGATTGATATATGTGATGTATTGATGACATGAGATATTACGTGCTATTACTATTACTATATACGTACTTTTCGCTATGGCCTGACCAACGTAAACCATCATTTAGAAAATGCCGCCAAGACGCGAACCAAACATGCCAACTAATGAGGCAGAACTCCAGCAGATTATTGCTGCTGCCATAGCACAGTACGCAGCATCTCAGCCAGGAGCAAGCGGAAGTGTTAACCAAGGCAATAACAATCCACCTCACGGTAATACCACGCCATTCGGACCTACCATGAACTAGTTGGAGATTTTAGCGATGATGCTAATGCCAAACACATGTTTTAACATACGTGCAGGATGCACCTACAAGCAGTTCTTAGACTGCAAACCAGTTAACTTCGATGGCACAGGAGGTGCAGTTGCCTTTACCCGCTGGGCTGAGAAAACCGATTCTGTTTTACGCATGAGCAAGTGTGCAGAGGATCAGCAAGTCACATACATTTCAGGGCTGTTTCTAGATGGAGCCCTATCCTGGTGGAACCTACAAGTGCAAACACTAGGCGAAGCTGCCGCCTACGCCCTGACTTGGGCCGAATTGAAAGAACTGATGCGCAAAAAGTACTGTTCACGCGCAGAAATTCAAAGGTTGGAGACTGAATTTTGGCACTTAAAGATGGATGGACCAAAGGTTGCAGAATACGTCCAAAGATTTCACGACTTATCTCAAGTGGTTCCTTACATGGTTACGCCAGAATACAAGCGAATCGAGCGCTTCATTTGGGGTTTGGCTCCCCAAATAATAAGCATGGTAACCTCCTCCAAACCAGCGACTATCACTGAAGCCATCGATTTGAGCGTGGCTCTCACCGAGGAGGCGATTCGTCTAAACAGGTTTGGTGATGTTAAGGCAAAGGAGAAAGAGACTCATGTTGAGTCGTCAGGAAGTAACAAAAGAAAGTTTTCAAACTTCAAACAAAGTGTTAGCGGTGATGGTAAGAGAGGAGCACCAAACACGCCAGCTCAGGGTACGACTGGCAGTGGAAGGAAAGGAAGGGGATATATGGGCACCCAGCCCAAGTGTAATGCCTGCCAGCGTCACCATTCCGGTCAATGTGGGCTAAAAACATGTGAAGCATGTGGGAAACATGGACACTCGAAGGATACTTGTTGGGTCCCTGCCGGTCGCGGAGGCCAGGGAGGATATGGAAATAGGAATGATAACCGTGGTGGAAACGGAAACCGCCCACAAGGAAACTACGGGGGTAACAGAAATCTAGGCAACAATGCTAACCAAGCGGGCGCAGTGAATCATAATCAGGGGAATGATCAAGCTGGTGGTAATGGACAGAGGCTCGGATGCTATAACTGCGGGGAAATCGGGCATTTTAAGAAGAACTGCCCAACGCTGAATCAGGCCCGTGGTAGAGTGTTCCAACTCGAAGCTAGGGAAGCACGCCAAGATCCAAATGTTGTTACCGGTACGTTCCCTATCAATCAACGCTATGCATCCGTTTTATTTGATACTGGTGCCGATTATAGCTTCGTATCGCTAGAATTTAAGAATATGCTTGGGTTAGCCGCTAATAAGTTAGACATTCCCTACTCGATCGAATTGGCTAATGGAAAGTTAGTTGAAGCCGACGAAGTAATCAGAGGTTGTGTGATAGAATTGGGAGAACGTGAGTTTACTTTGGATCTACTACCAGTCCAATTGGGAAGCTTCGACGTGGTGGTAGGAATGGATTGGTTATCCGGAAACAAGGCTGAGATAGTATGTCATGAGAAAGTCGTTCGTATCCCAACTGATGATGGTGAGACAATTCTGGTTCACGGAGAGAAGCGTGACACACCGCTAAGATTTATCAGCTGCTTGAAAGCAAGGAAGTGTTTACAGAAAGGATGTGTTGCCTTTCTGGCACACATCGTGGATAAGAAGGCTGCCGAGCCGAGAATCGAAGACATCCCTGTCGTAAGGGAGTATCCAGAAGTCTTCCCAGAGGACTTACCTGGACTGCCACCTCAGAGGCAAGTGGAGTTTCACATTGACTTAGTTCCAGGCGCCGCGCATGTGGTTAAGGCATCTTATAGACTTGCGCCGTCTGAGATGCAGGAATTGTCAACGCAACTTCAAGAGTTGTTAGACAAGGGTTTTATCCGACCAAGCTTCTCGCCTTGGGGAGCTCCGGTCTTGTTTGTCAAGAAAAAGGACGGAAGTTTCCGCATGTGTATTGACTACAGAGAATTAAACAAGCTGACGATCAAGAACAGGTATCCTCTGCCAAGAATTGATGATCTGTTCGACCAACTTCAAGGTTCAAGCTTTTACTCTAAGATCGATCTTCGATCTGGATACCATCAATTAAGGATACAGGAGGAAAGTATCCCGAAAACAGCCTTCCGAACTCGCTATGGACACTACGAGTTCCTCGTTATGCCATTTGGTTTGACAAACGCACCTGCGGTATTCATGGATCTAATGAATAGGGTTTGCAAGCCATACCTGGACAAGTTCGTGATTGTATTCATCGACGACATCTTGATTTACTCAAAGACGAAGGCTGAACACGAACAACATCTTATAACCATATTGGAGCTGCTAAAGAAGGAACAGCTGTACGCCAAATTCTCCAAGTGCGAATTTTGGCTACGTGAAGTCCAGTTTCTTGGACATGTGGTTAATGGGGATGGAATTCATGTTGATCCCACAAAGATCAAGGCGATCAAGGATTGGGAAACGCCAAGGACGCCAACCGAGATTCGGCAATTCTTGTGTTTGGCTGGCTACTATCGAAGGTTCATCGAGGGTTTCTCGAAAATCGCTCAACCTTTGACGCTCCTCACGCAGAAGGATAAGACGTTTGATTGGGGAATCAAACAGGATGAAGCATTTCAAGTACTGAAGGACAAGCTTTGCAATGCGCCTATCTTAGCTCTACCAGAAGGTACTGATGACTCTGTGGTATACTGCGACGCATCGCGTCAGGGTTTGGGTTGTGTGTTGATGCAACGCCAAAAGGTCATTGCTTACGCATCACGCCAACTAAAAGTGCACGAAAAGAACTATACCACACACGATTTAGAGCTTGGCGCAGTGGTTTTCGCTTTAAAGATCTGGAGACACTACCTGTATGGTACGAAGTGCACAATCTTCACAGATCACAAAAGCGTACAGCATATATTCAACCAGAAGGAGTTGAATATGAGGCAAAGACGATGGGTTGAGTTGCTAAACGACTACGACTGCGAGATAAAGTATCACCCAGGGAAGGCGAATGTAGTCGCCGATGCCCTCAGTCGTAAAGAAAGAATCAAGCCCATAAGGGTTAGAGCTTTGGAAATGATCATACGAACCGATCTTTCCTCGCGCATTCGTGCTGCACAAAAGGAAGCTCTCAAGGAGGGAAACCTTGAGGAAGAATATCTCCGTGGAATGGAAAAGCTTTTGGTACCAAACGAGGAAGGAACATTATGTTTTGAGAAAAGGATTTGGGTTCCTCTGTTTGGTGGATTAAGGGAAGTTATTTTCGACGAAGCGCACAAGTCACGGTACTCTATCCACCCTGGATCGGATAAGATGTACCAAGATCTCAAAAGTTATTATTGGTGGCCTAGGATGAAAGGCGACGTTGCTGTTTACGTGAGCAAATGTTTAACGTGCGCTAAGGTTAAAGCGGAATACCAGAAGCCTTCGGGACTTCTGCAACAACCTGAGATTCCCAAGTGGAAATGGGAACAAATCTCAATGGATTTTGTTACAAAATTACCAAGAACGCCAAGAGGCCACGATATGATTTGGGTGATAGTTGACCGCCTAACAAAGTCCGCACACTTTCTGCCAATCAAGGAGAAAGACAGTACTAGTAAACTTGCGGAAATATACATGAGAGAGATTGTTGCACGCCATGGAGTACCTCTCTCAATCATCTCTGATAGAGACGGAAGGTTTGTGTCAAGGATATGGCAATCCTTCCAAGAATCTTTTGGCTCACAATTGAATCTGAGCACTGCGTTCCATCCGCAAACTGACGGTCAGAGCGAGCGAACGATACAAACTTTGGAAGACATGCTGAGGGCATGTGTTATGGATTTGAGCGGTAGCTGGGATAAACACTTACCTTTGGTCGAATTTTCATACAACAACAGCTACCACACCAGTATTGGTGTCGCGCCATTTGAGGCCCTATACGGACGCAAGTGCCGATCACCACTATGTTGGTCTGACGCAGGTGATAGGCAGCTTGCTGGTCCCGAAATCGTCCAAGAGACGACAGACAAAATTGCGCAAATACTTAAACGCATCGAAGCCGCTCGCCACAGGCAAAAGGCCTACGCGGATCCAAACCGGAAGCATGTGGACTTCCAAGTCGGAGAAATGGTGTTGTTGAAAGTTTCACCCTGGAAGGGGGTGGCACGCTTTGGAAAGCGTGGGAAGTTAAATCCACGCTACATCGGTCCTTTCAGAATTCTGGAAAGAATTGGGACAGTAGCATACAAGTTGGACCTACCTGCTGAACTAAATGGTGTTCACGATACATTTCATGTATCCAATCTAAAGAAAAGTCCGACCCAAGTTGACGTTGCCATTCCTATCGACGAGATTCATATTGACGACACGCTCCACTTCGTTGAAGAACCTGTTGAGGTCACGGATTGGAAAGTTAACAAGACCCGCCGGAGCAGTGTCAAACTCGTCAAAGTACGTTGGAATGCCAGACATGGTCCTGAATTTACCTGGGAACGTGAGGACCGGATGAAAGAGAAATACCCCCACTTATTTCCTAAGAACTCTGCATCTACAAGCAGGACTTAAATTTCGGGATGAAATTTATTTAACGGGGGGAGAATGTGACAACCCGCACTAAACCAGGTATCCGTACAACTTAATTAATGATTAATTACTGCTTAATTACTGTGCCTGTTGAAACTAGCTGATAAACTGCTACCTGCATACTGATACATGCACTTACTTGCATCATACTTTATTTGCTGTCACTACATTATTTACATACTGAACCCTAGTGACAAACATGATGCACAAAAAGCACAGTAGCACTAAACGGATACACAGTGAACATGCTGATATAACCAGCATCAGGCAGACACTGCCTCTAAGGCCTGTTAAGAGCCTCATATATTTTGGCTACACTGGTAGTGAGTGTAGGGATATAAGGGTTGTGGTACCGCGTCTCTAGAAATAAGATACACTGATTCGGATGTGCCAAAACGTACTTTAAGTACCAAACACGGCACTTTAATAATTAATCCAGCTTCTAGCTGACTAGTAAAGTGCCAGAACATGAGAAAATAACACTAGACACTTTCTAAAGTGTCGGGAAAACAAATTGTGTCACTAAAAATGTTAATAACGACACTTTAAAGCTTTTGTAATGCTTTAACAGATTACTATCCAACCGGACACCCGGACTTTACCCGGAACATGAAAATATTATTATTTTCACTAATTATATTTCTCTGAGCCAGTTAGGGTCCCTGATTACCCTAACACCCGTTAAAACACACTACATACTACTAACTAAGTTAAACACCTATATTACTTAACTTAACTAATCACTCCCTAACCACCTAGTTAAAATCGAACCAAGGGACCCCCCCCCAACCGAATCGGTCACCTAGGGGACACCCCCATGTACTTGTTGATTGAGCAAATCATCTTGGTTTAGTATCTAGGTGACATATTGTCCAATGGATAATCACATCCTAAAATGTCTATAAGTTAACACTAATCACTCAAGAACATTATCACTAAACCACAACACAAGATCAACTCTCTCTTGCTCTCTCCTATTCTCGGCCGAACACCCCACCCCCCATACACCCACCTTCGGCTCTTGATCACTACATTCCATCATCATACACACTTCACAAGTCGCATATTAGGAGCCTCGGAGCAAGCGGAACACGAAGGACCTCTACCGTTAGCTTTTATCCACGCGTTTTTCATCACGATTCTTCCCTAGCCTTGAGCTAGAGGTATAACACTTAAAACTTGTTCTTGAACATATCTAAAGTGGTTAAAAGGGATTTTGTCGGTTAAATATCGTTAACTTATGTTTTGATGCATTAAAGTCTAGTAAAAACATCAAAAATGGTGGTTAATAGCTTGTAACTTGTGTAAAAGTTGTAGGACTTGAAATATGTGGTTATTGAGACCCGATCTATGATGTGGTAGCTCGGATCACCGTTTAACCCGACTTTGTAAGATCATGGATCTTCACATAAGCTCGTTTTTGGTTACCACAAGGGTTAAAAGGCGAAACTCTACCACACAAGATACATGAACTTGTGTAGAAATATGTTACTTGTGTAAAAGTGATTTAACCGGTACAATGGTGTTTAAAACTAGCGGATCTACGTATCTGCAAGTGGTATTTTTGAAGAACCACACATTAAAGAAACCATGTATTTTAAAGAAAGGATCTTACACTAACAAATGTGATACTTTTATAAACCACAAGTGTGTAAACACTTGTGAAACGAAAAGATCCGACAAATAACTATTTTTGGGAAAAATGACTAGAAGTTGTAAATACGGATTTCTCTAAACACGAGGTTTTTACGAGGTCAAAGTTACTTTATATAAAGATCTACATATATAAAGGGGATTTACACTATAGATTCGGAAAAACTGCAAGTTCATGCGATTATGCGATTTACATACTTATCGACTAGTTTGATGTGTCGGGAATTGATTGTTTGAATAAAGAAGTTGTTGAATTGAGTTGTTAAAAGAAAATGATACGCTTGAAAGCGTGGCCACCTCCAGTTACAGAGGAAACTCTGGCGAAATTTTCTAAAAACCTAACACTTAGGCTTATTTACACAACAAGTGTTAGAACTACTTTTGGACATATTTCGAAACACAAATTTCGCCAGCACTATATTTTACTAAATATTCGGAGGTGGGATTTTCACAAAGACTAACGTGATAAATATATTTGTCACAACACTGTTTATGATTATTTTGTGAAAATACATAAATATTATTTTAGAGTAAAAATAATATTTACAAGCGTTAATGATTCCAAAACTTTACGAACGCTTCCACAAACATATAAGTTACACCGGTAATTACATTACCACACGACTAATAAAACGTAACTTACGCACATGTATTGTATCCCCCATCCTTGGGAAGAAGTTTAACTACCAAGTGTATACTGAACATAAACACGAAATAGTTGTCTAACTATTTCCCAAAGACTTAAACTATAAAGCTAAAGCACGGCCGTCTGTCTAATAGAATTAGCACTTGTAGGTCGTTGCACAGCTTACTGTATTGGAGACACTTGGTAGAGACGCGCATTCACTGTGAGTTCATGTCCCCCTTTTCTCTAACTGTTTTCAGTTTTCTTAACTGCGGGGGTGAAATACATGTTACTTTGTTTACAAGTACTTTATACACGGTATGATTAACGTAAGGAGGTTTAGATCATGTGAATGGGTAGTTGGAACACCGAGGGACTCGAGCGGTAGATCAATCTGGGTGTAGCGAGCCCAGCTCTAGGCCCAACAGAACGGACCTCTCGGAGGACCAACAGAACGGACCTGGAGTGACTTGGTACCCAACGCAAAAATCGGCTAGGGTTGTGTCTACCTACTTGCATTTCACAACATGCTAATGGCCTTGCAAACCATTGGTGATCACAAGTCCTCTTACACTGCTACATACCAGGAAACTTTTATACTTACAAGTGTTTTACTTACTCACTTGCACATGAACACGCTCAACATTATTGTTGAATTTTCAACTCACATGTATTTCAGGAAATTAACCGGATCTGGCACGGTATGGAACGTTTTCCGCTGCATTTGTCATGGAGTCATCAGGGTTTAGGGGATGTGTCTCTTTCCTGGACAAGACACAGTCCTTAAACCACGTTTATGTTATGTTATAAGTTGTAATGTCTACTGAACAAGGTTATGGTTGTATGCTAAAACAATGGTACTGTATGATGTTTTCAAAACTTAATGGATGACTTGCATGGTTTTTAAATCATATAGCTTTGTTATGGTTAAGCTATGGTATTAAGAAGTCACACCAAAATTAACCACGCTTTCGCAAAGCCAGGGTGTGACACTTAGTGACTTAATAATAATGTTAGACAATATGTTAAACTTGTTTGTTTAATTTCAATATAATGTAATAAACTTAATTCAATAAAACAGAACTTTAATCCATGTGTTGTGAAACAATGATTCTGTTAATCCACTTCCCGAGGTTTCCACCACGGTTTTGTTGTTTTAACGCGGTCAGGGTGTGACAATAACAAATCTCAAAGGATCAAGGGTTCAAATGTTGACGTGGTTCTTGTATTAAGGAACACTTAAGATCTCAGCTAGGAGGCCTCCAAAGGATGGAAGCAGGCTCCAAGAAGGTGGGAGATGAATTGTGTGAAAATGAGCAAATTGTGAAGTGAAAGGAGGTTGCTATTTATACTAGTCTTGGAGTTGTATGATCATGACACATATCCAAGGAGTTTGAAAGGATTAAACAAGAACAAAACAAGTGTCTAGATCAGATTTAGTGCTTGGTGAACACACATCTTGGGCTCCAAGTATAATCAAAATAATGAAAACAATTATTGCAAACCAGCTGCAATTGCTGAAACAATATTCTGCCCAGATAGGGGCCTCGTGCCCCCCGACCGGGGTGGCATCAGGCCGTCGCGCCCCGCCAGGCTTCATGTCTGAGTTTCAAAGTTTGGCAGAAATGACCCCTGCACATGTTTTGTTGTGTTTTAACGCTTTTAACCCCTTATAACCCACTTTTTAGGTTATGTAAAGGCGATAAGGAACATGTAACTTGATTTTTGTCCGAAAGTGTCGTGGATGTCGGTTTGTTCGGTTTTACGGTTGTGCGTTTCGCAAAAATACGTAAAACGCTTCAACGAACACGAAATTGATCGAAATTTTGCAACGATCGATATTTTTGCATTCTTTTCAATAAAATACAAGATTTTATTGAGTAAAAAAACATTTGGATTCGTATATGAGGTCCGTACTTTGAATACGGACCAACGAACTTTTGTAGTTTGTCGGAAATAGTCCTTGAACTTGTATAAACGTGTTTTCTTCATTCCTAACCCTTCGAAACTTATTTCTAAGTTATGTAAAGGGTATTTAGGGTATGTGTGGCTTACGTTCTTGTTCCGAAGTGTACGTCGCATTAAACGGATTACGTTTAAGTATCGGTTATCGAATTGTTTTCAAAATAAAAGGTTTTTGAAAGCCCAAAATTTTGCACAAGGGTTACACTTTATTCCCTCTAGAGTCTCTTTGGGTGGGGTTTGGTGCTATTGCTAAAACCTTGTCGAGACATAAAATCGATGGAATTCCGCTCAGGAATTTTTTCAATGGGACTGTGGGGATAGGGGATGAGATTGGCTTTTGGTTGGATCCTTGAGTGCTCAACGAGCCGCTCAAGGACAGATTCCCAACTGTTTTTTCGTTGGAATCGAAGAAAAGGTGCAAAGTCATTGAGAGTGTGTCGGGTGTAGTGGGTGAGTCAGAGTGTTTATAGAAATGGAAAATGTGACAACTCGTATAAATCCCTGTTACGTTTCGCGTACTTTGTAATTTCATATATGATATATGTTTTGAATA
The DNA here is from genome assembly GCA_030545235.1 of Helianthus tuberosus. Classification (NCBI taxonomy): domain Eukaryota; kingdom Viridiplantae; phylum Streptophyta; class Magnoliopsida; order Asterales; family Asteraceae; genus Helianthus; species Helianthus tuberosus. The sequence continues at coordinate 38,002 of JARYGA010020388.1, forward strand.
TGGTGTTTGATTATTTTGAATGGTTGTGAACTTGGAAATGTGTGATGTGAATTACATGAAACCGAAACCTGAAACTGAAATATTGTGTTACGTTATTTTGTGAAACGAGACGTTGTTGTATGATACCTCTCGAAATGAAACATTTTAATTAGTTATTTTGTGAAACTCTTGAAGTCGCTACCTTATAACCCCAAACCGAACCCACCCTTCGGCCCAAAAACAAACCAACCCAAACTCATCCCCTTCCCCTTTGCGCAATAAACCGGCCCAACCCCACCCCAATCCCCCTTGCGCGAAACAAGAACCCCAACCCGCACCCTTGTTCCTTTCGGCCCAAGCAACCCAATTCGCCCAAATCCCCATCTGTTTAACTATATACATAATTTATGCATGAAGGAAAACCAAAACCAAAACCCTAGACCCCCCCCCCCCCTTGGTGTGTGCGATGGCAGAGTGCAGCAGCCCCCCCCCCCTTTCGCAAATCAGCTCCTGATCATGTCTCTTCTTCGCTTGTTCCTTCTCTCCGCTCCAAGGTTAGTGTTCTTGATTAGATTGGGGTTCATGGTGTGTTTTAATGTAGATACGGCTGTTTTCTTGAGTCGTTATGATAGGTATTTATTGATGCATGATTAGTTTCATATTAATGTTGAGATAATCGATTATGCATGAATACACGAGTGGTGGCTGCGTTTCTACGATGTCTTTGAGGTTACATATCTAGGGTTGTGTGATTCTTGATGTACTAAAGTGATAATTGATGGTTTAACCTGCTGTTAGTCGATATTAGGAAGGGTCATAATCATTTAAATGTGTTTTGGTATCGTTTAAATGGAAAACAGATTGATGATTAACAAAAACAGCCAACTTCAGTGTGCCGTAAACGGGTCGTTATAGATCAAAAAATTGATTTTCTGAAGTCTAAATCATATTTTTTTGAAAAACGCTTCAAATGGCACATGAATCACATTTTTCTGAGCTCGTTTGCTATTTTTAAAGATCCGTTTTTCAAAGCAGCAAAAGCTGCATTTTTTCTGCAGAAAATTCATGTTACGCTTTCTGTTATAACTTGTAATCTGGAAATAGTTAGGTCGTGAAATTCGTACAGTAGCTGGGCATGGATGTTGTCGTAAATCACCCACTGGAATTTCACCATTTCGACAGAAGATGATTTTTAAATAAATTGTTCCGTGGACTGCAGTCCTAAAGTGACGAATCTGACTGCAGCCAAGTAAATGATTTTTATTAAATAATCGGTAATGAATTGAGTTCCGAGATTTTTACACAAGGTGACGCGAACTGCTTAGAGCGCTCTGTAAATTATTTAGAACTTCTGGAATAAGATAAGTATTTTATAAAAATACCCGAAAACAGCCCAGTTCTGGACGTAAGAGCTGAAACGTTATAAGTTGTTATTTGCGCATCTAAATATCGTCTATGCTATCTGATAATGATCCAACTAGTTTAATGTTAACGAAAGTGTTATGTGAGGTATTGTGTGCTTGATCATGAGTAGGTATATGTGAAATATCTATTATGCGTAAATTGTCAAAGTGAGTGCATGGTACATGTTAGATACGTGTAGGAGCTTTGTGCCTTATTTGAACACAATAACAAACTAAAAGGTAATTGTAATAGGACGTGATTGACCTACCTTGACTTCTAACTATTTTAAAAGAAAAACCAAGCAATCGAAGGTGAGTTCACACTTTTTATCAAAGCATGGGATTCCCGGTGGTTTGGGAATAGGTTAAATAACAATTTTCCCCCTTGGGTAGGATGCAACCTGCATATTCTTCTTGGGTAGAATACGTACCTCCATCCTCCTTGGGAAGGGCGAAAACCATTATAATACATGTCTTAAGCATACTAGACAACAACTTTATCTTAAGTCCCCCATATTTTGTATCGACTTAATCGCCGGACCAATGGCAAACGGGTTATTAGTCAAATAGCGCTATTAGGTTTGACTAGCCTCACACCATGCCGCAGAGGATGGGCGTTGACTAATATACTTGGGTACTTAGTCAATGATGATAGACATTGACTTGGGGCACTCAACATAACTTCAGTCAGTAGTCGATATGGTAACGGGTCTAGTGTTTTAAAACAGTGGGGTAGCTCCCCATGGCATGTTTTTATAAAGAACAAGGAACTTAAACAATTTATGGTTTTTGGAACAACATTTAAAACGAACAACCAACTGTGAACTCGCCAACTTTTGTTGACACCCTACTGCATGCTTTGTAGCTCTTTCGGTATATGGATGGAACTTGCACGGGAGTGGACGTTGTGGCAAGTAACCAATTGTTGGGTTCCTACTAATAAACTTATGATTTATAAATTGCTTATGGGTTTTAATACTTTATGCTTTCGCTAACATTTAAACTGGGTTTAGGGTTTTGTTTTCGTAAACACTAAATGTTTGATTGATTGGTTGGTTTACTTTGTTTTACTTTTTTACTTATTGTTCAGTATGATTGGTGGTATGATCCTGGTCAGTCACACGCCTCGCGGTATTACTCCGCTGGTGCTTTTTTGAGGGTGTGACAGATTGGTATCAGAGCCATTGGTTATTGTGAACTTGGTTTTAAAATGGGAAAATCTTTTTAAGAAAAACCAGACTATAACCTGCTCAGTGCTCAACGATCCACAACGACGCTTCGCTCCACGTGCAAGGCTCAACACTTTAGGTGGTATGATTTTTGTTAATATTGCCTACTCGATAGTTTACTTTTGCATGGTGTGTTGCTTATGGTATGCTTAGTTCATAGAGTTACTTGGAACTTAATATGCTTATGTCAAACCCTCTTTTGTTATTCTTTTCCACACTCCTACGTCGATGTTCTTGTTTAGTGTTTGTGAATGTGTATTCTTTTTGTTTAACGTGTGTGTTACGTCACTAACTCGACATGCATGTCTACATCATCCGCATCATCCGACCAGCCGCGGGCGCCAGGAAAGGCACCCGTTGTTACGCACTCACCCCCGCATCAAGTAGAGACGTGTTCGGCTTATCATAAGAGACTCGCGCAGAGCGGGGAGTCGTCCTCCCGACCTACACATGCATTACCAGTGAAACCAATTAGTGCCCAAACCGAGTCTATAGTGATGAAGGCTCTTAGAGAATATAATCAGATTTTGATAGAGCAAAACCAAACCTTATTAGAACAGAATCAATCTTTACGGAAACAAGTTACTACCCTAGAGGGGCGGGTAGAAGCTCAAGGAGAGCAGATACGGGTGCTCTTTGAGAGAACCAGTGATTTGAAGCAAGAAGCCTTAAAAGGGTGTGAGGCACGAGGTCTAATAATGGAAGACGCTTGTGTGGATAGGGAAAGGATTGACTCGCATGGCAGTAGGATTGGTATGTTGGCATGGAGGGTTCATCAGTTGGAAGAGACCCCAGGGCAAATGCCACCTGCACCGCGCCAGCTCCAGCCCCGGCACCTCCCGAGCCGGAGGAAGAGTCCGATGAAGTGCCGGAGGAGATTCCGGAGGAACAACCAGAGGAAGAGCCGGAGGAGGCACCGACGGACGAAAACTCAGATGGGGGAGACAGTGGAGTAGACGATTGACCCATTTCCCCACTAGTTTATCTATCTATTTCTTTAGTTTTGTGTAAACAATCGTGATGTTTAAAACGTTTGCAGAAATTCACTGTAGCGACTTTTACGGTTTAATTTAATCAGGTTTCTTTTATTTTATTATTTTAAAAATATTTCTTGTGCTGAATTGTCACCCTACCCTAAATTGCATGTTTTGAAAACTTGTGCAATCATTGTATTGTATGATACCTTGTAACGTAAAATCGTGCGTATGTCAAACATAATCTCTCGTCCTAGCAATGAAACTCTTGTTATTCATGGCGACAAGGGTGGTGCTGTTGTGGGCATCATCTCTTTCCTGAGGTATTTCCTGAGGAATTACCTGGTCTACCGCCTCATCGCCGAGTCGAGTTTCAAAGCGAGTTAGCTCCTGGAGCGGCAGCTATAGTTTGCACGCCTTATCGTTTAGCCCCGTCTGATTTGGAAGAATTGTACTCGCAACTGCAAGAGCTTTTAGAGAAGGGTTTATTCGTCCTTGTTCTTCGCCCTGGGGAGCCCAAGTCTTGTTGTTAAGAAGAAAGACGGTACCTTCTGTATGTGCATAGACTACCGCGAACTCAACATGGTGACCGTGAAGAATCGTTACCCCTCCCGCGTATCGATGACCTGTTTGACCAGTTGCATGGGTCGAGCTTCTATTCTAAGATTAATCTGAGATCGGGCTATTATCAGCTGAGAGTCCGAGACGAATACATCTCCAAGACATCATTTAGGACTCGTTACGGACACTACGAGTTTCTTGTTATGCCTTTCGGGTTGACAAACGCACCTGCAGTTTTCATGGATCTCATGAACCGAGTGTGCAAACCATACTTGGATAAGTTCATTATTGTTTTCATTGACGACATCCTGATCTACTCTAAGAGTCAGGGGGAACACGAGCATCATCTACGACTTAGTCATGAACTACTTCGAACAGAACAACTCTACGCTAAGTATTCGAAATGTGACTCTTGGCTTCGTGAAGTCCATCTCCTAGGCCGTGTAGTCAGTGAAGATGGGATTCACGTTGATCCATCCAAGATTGACTCAATCAAGAACTGGCCTGCACCTCGTACTCCAACTGAAATCCATCAATTCTTGGGTTTGGCGGGTTACTACCAAAGGTTTATCAAGGATTTCTCGAAGATTGCGCAGTCTCTTACTACTCTAACTCACAAAGGTGTCACCTACCGACGGGATGATACCCAGGAACCCGCGTTTCAACAATTGAAGGTGAAACTTTGTAGCACACCCATTCTTTCGTTACCTGAAGGCACATAAGATTTCGTTGTTTATTGTGACGCGTTAAACCAAGGACTTGGTTATATGTTGAAGCAACGTGAGAAAGTAATTGCTTACGCATCACGCTAACTCAAGGTTCACGAAAAGAACTACACTACCCATGGTTTGGAGTTGGGAGTAGTAGTATTTGCACTCAAGATATGGAGACATTACTTGTATGGTACCAAGTGCACCATCTACACGGATCACAAGAGTCTCCAGCATATCTTCAATCAGAAGGAGTTGAATACGCGACAGCGTCGATGGGTCGAACTCCTTAACGACTACGAGTGCGTGATCAAGTATCATCCAAGCAAGGCCAATGTTGTGGCCGATGCCCTCAGCGTGTACGTGCGTTACAGCTTACTATCCACTCTAGTCTTCCTACCCAAATCCATGACGCTCAGGTTGAAGCATTGAAGGAGGAGAACCTAAAAGCTGAGTCCCTGCGGGGCATGGAAAAGCAACTCGTACGCAAGGAAGATGGTACCTATTATTTCATGGAACGCATTTGGGTTCCATTCTATGGAAACCTATGAGAGCTTGTGATAGACGAAGCACACAAGTCTCATTACTCGGTGCATCCTTGTTCTAACAAGATGTACCAGGTTCTCAAGACTCTGTACTGGTGGCCCCACATGAAAGCCAACATAGTGACCTATGTTAGTAAATGCTTGACCTGTGCTAGGGTTAAGGTTGAATACCAGAAGCCATCAGGACTACTCCAACAACCAAAGATCCCTACATGGAAATGGGAGCAGATTTCCATGGATTTCATCACTGGCTTACCTAGATCTCAGCGAGGAAATGACACCGTCTGAGTAATCGTGGATCGACTGACCAAGTCTGCACACTTTCTGGCAATCAAGGAAACCAACAAGTTTTCTACACTCGCAGATATCTATTTGAAGGAAGTAGTCGCTAGGCACGGAGTGCCAACTTCCATCATCTCTGATCGTGACCCACGCTTTGCATCTGATTTATGGCAAGCGATGCACAAATCCTTTGGCTCGCGTCTAGACATGAGCATAGCTTATCACCCTCAGACGGATGGGCAGACTGAATGCACCATCCAGACTCTTGAAGACATTCTTTGAGCGTGTGTTATCGACTTTGGTAACAGCTCGAAAAGACATCTACCCTTGGTGGAGTTTTCGTACAACTATAGTTACCACACCAGCATCAAGGGTGCCCCGTTCGAGGCTTTGTATGGGAGGAATGTCGATCACCTCTATGCTGGGCAGAGGTTGGCGACAACCAAATCACTGGCCCAGAACTCGTTATCGACACAAAGGAAAAGATTTCCCAAATCAGACAACGAATGGCGGTAGCTCGTGGCCGTCAGAAAAGCTACGCTGATAAGCGTAGGAAACCTCTCGAGTTTCAGGTTGGGGATCGTGTGCTACTTAAAGTCTCACCATGGAAAGGTGTGGTTCCTTTTGGCAAACGGGGTAAGCTTAATCCGCGTAATGTAGGACCCTTTGAAATTACTAAGAAAATCGGCAAGGTGGCTTACAGACTGAATTTGCCCGAAGAACTCAGTGGTGTTAACAACGTCTTTCACGTGTCGAACCTGAAGAAGTGTTTATCAGATGAGACCCTCATTTTTCCTTTCAAGGAACTCACTATCGACCACTAGTTGCGCTTCATCGAGGAACCCGTGGAAATTATGGATCGGGAAATGAAGACTCTTAAACGAACCAAGATACCTATTGTTCGAGTTCGTTGGAACTCCCGTCGTGGCCCAGAGTTCACTTGGGAATGAGAGGACCAGATGAAATGTAAGTACCCCCAGTTGTTTAAGAAATGTGAGTCCAGTACTGAAGCTACTTCGGAATTTCGGGACGAAATTCCAAACCAACAGGGGGATGATGTGATACCCCAGGAAAACGCACAACACAACTAGCTTCCTTAGTGGTTACGTGCTAAATTTCGGGACGAAATTTCTTTCAACTTGGGGATGATGTGAGAACTCGTATAAATCCTTGTTATGTTTCGCGTACTTTGTAATTTCATGTACGATATATGTTTTGAATATGGTGTTTGATTATTTTTGAATGGTTGTGAACTTGGTAATGTGTGATGTGAATTACGTGAAACCAAAACCCGAAACTGAAATATTGTGTTATGTTATTTTGCGAAACAAGTCGTTGTAGTATGATACCTCGTGAAACGAAACATTTTAATTAGTTATTTTGTGAAACTCTTGAAACCGCTACCTTATAACCCCAAACCGAACCCACCCTTCGGCCCAAAAACGAACCAACCCAAACCCACCCCTTCCCCTTTGCACAACAAACCGGCCCAACCCCACCCCAATTCCCCTTGCGCGAAACAACAAGCCCAGCCCGCACCCTTGTTCCTTTCGGCCCATGCAACCCAATTCGCCCAAAGCCCCATCTATTTAACTATATACATAATTTATGCATGAAGGAAAACCTGCTGTTACATATCTAGGGTTGTGTGATTTTTGATGTGCTAAAGTGATAATTGATGGTTTAACCTGTTGTTAGTCGATATTAGGAAGGGTCATAATCATTTAAATGCGTTTTGGTATCGTTTAAATGGAAAACAGATTGCTGATTAGCGAAAACAGCCAAATTCAGTTGGCTGTAAACGGGTCGTTATAGATAGAAAAATTAATTTTCTGAAGTATACATCATATGTTTTCGAAAAACGCTTCAAATGGCACTGGAATCACATTTTTCTGAGGTCGTTTGCTATTTTTAAAGAGCCATTTTTTCACAGCAGCAAAAGCTGTGTTTTTTCTGCAGAAATTTCATGTTATGCTTTCTTTTATACCTTGTAATCTGGATAGTGTTAGGTCTTGAAATTCGTATAGTAGCTGGGCACGGATGTTGTCGTAAATCACCCACTAGAATTTAGCCATTCGGACAGATGATGATTTTTATATAAATTGTTCTGTAGACTGCAGCCCAGTAAATGATTTTTTTTAAATAATCGGTAATGAATTGAGTTCCGAGATTTTTACACAAGGTGATGCGGACTGTTTAGAACGCTCTGTAAATCATTTAGAATTTTTGGAATAAGATAACTATTTTATAAAAGTACCAGAAACAGCCAAGTTCTAGACGTAAGAGCTGAAATGTTATAAGTTGTTATTTGCGCATCTAAATGTCGTCTATGCTATCTGATAATGATCCAACTTGTTTAATGTCAACGAAAGTGTTATGTGAAGTATTGTGTGCTTGATCTTGATTAGTTATATGTGGAATATGTATTGTGCGTAAATTGTCAAAGTGAGTGCATGGTACGTGTTAGATAAGTGTAACAGCTTTGTGCCTTATTTGAACACACTAACAAACTAAAAGGTAATTGTAATAGGACGTGATTGACCTACCTTGACATCTAACTATTTTAAGAGACCAACCGAGCAATCGAAGGTGAGTTCACACTTTTCATCAAAGCATGGGATTCCCGGTGGTTTGGGAATGGGTTAAATAACAATTATCACCCTTGGGTGGGATGCAACCTGCATATTCTCCTTGGGTAGAATACGTACCCACGTCCTCCTTGGGAAGGGTGACAACCATTATAATACATGTCTTAAGCATACTAGACAACAACTCTATCTTAAGTCCCCCATATTTTGTATCGACTTAATCGTCGGGCCAATAGCGAGCGGGTTATTAGTTAAATAGAGCAATTAGGTTTGACAAGCCTCACACCGTGCTGTAGAGGACGGGCGTGGACTAATATACTTGGAAACTTAGTCAATGATGATAGACATTGACTTGGGGCACTCAACATAACTTCAGTCAGTAGTCGATATGGTAACGGGTCTAGTGGTTTAAAACAGTGGGGTAGCTCCCCATGGCATGTTTTTATAAATAACAAGGAACTTAAACAACCTACGGTTTTTGGAACAACATTTAAAATGACCAACCAACTGTGAACTCGCCAACTTTTTGTTGACACCCTTCTGCTCGCTTTGCAGGTCTTTCGGTATATGGATGGAACTTCCACGAGGAGTGGACGCTGAGGCAAGGAACCAATTGTTGGGTTCCTACTAATAAACTTTATGATTTATAAACTGCTTATGGGTTTTAATACTTTATGCTTCCGCTAACATTTAAACTGGGTTTGGGATTTTGTTTTCGTAAACACTAAATGTTTGATTGGTTGGTTTACTTTGTTTTACTTTATTCACTTATTGTTCAGTATGATTGGTGGTATGATCCTGGGTAGTCACACGCCTCACGATATTACTCTACTGGTGGATTTTTGAGGGTGTGACAGAAAAGGCAACAGTTGACAAATGTTGAGATATCCAAATGGGTCAGTTGAGTTCTCTTATTAATTTGGTGAACCTAAATAACAATCGAGATAAGTGGACGTGGATCGGCGAGGCAGATGGCGAATTCAGTGTGGGTGCGGTAAAGAGACTCCTGAATAAGGGTAGGGCGGGTTTTAAAATGGAATAGGGTAATACTTGCCATTACCTTCCTCTTAAGAATTACATTAGTACATATCCAAGAGATTCTAGATCTTCCCACCTGCTTTGTTATACATGATCCACAAAAAAGTACACAAGTCAATATTCACAAAAGGCTACATAAAAGCGCATTTACTATTTCAGTATTTTCAAAAATTCACCAATCCCAATGTGAGTATTCATGCTTGCATATCTTGCAGTCCCAGTCAAGTTTTTTTCTCTCTACAGAACCAAGAAAAGAGTATACATTAATCTCTTGAATGTGTGTGTGTGTATATATATATATAACTATAAATGAGTTGTAAATAATCTCACCTGTATGGTATGTGCTAGTGAGTTGTAGTATCACTGTATTTCTTGACCTGACCAAAGTCAATGATGTAGACCTGATTTGCACGTCATCCCAAACCCATAAGAAAATTGTCTGGCTTAATATCTCGATGTAGAAATGATTTACAATGAACGAATTCAACACGATTGATCTGAAAGGAATAACAGACCTTGTGAATGTTAGAAGCTAAATAGATAAATATATTTAAGTGTTTAGATCATGAACCTACTAAGCATTTGATCTTCAAGCATGAGAACCGTTATGAGAGAAAGTTTCCTACTGTAGAAATTGAATAAATTCTCAAGACTGGGCCTAAGCAAATCCATCATAAGAACATTATAATTCCCTCCATGCCGAACCACCTCACATTCGGAACACCAACTACAATAATGTGATTATGGCAATCAATAAAATGCTTCAATAATTGATAAGGAGTTTTCAAAATGATATATGTGTAAAATATATTGATGTAAGTCTATATTTCCTCCTTGTAATGTTCTGTATTGTAGGAACGTGTTTGGACCGATTCCAATGTTCTTGCATGTACAATTGATTGTTGTGATCTCGTATCTTGTGCGGAATCCAAGTACGAGTGTGGATTGAACAAGAACAAGCTAATTATAATCAGTTTCCATTGATTGTATGAAATTACAAAACCACAAAACCACTTTGACAGAGTTTCCTCTCTCTGACACAAAGTTCTACAAATGAACAAGACAAAAACCTATTTATACTAGAAGTCCATTCACGCAAAACCCTAATTACAGATATGCGCATCTGTGCAAATCAGCATATGTGCGGATCAACATGTTTAGATCTTGTTTTTTCATTCGTGCGGACCTACATGCGCATATGAGTTCTATACTTTAAATCCTATCTTGTTCTATCTGATTAATTACGATACAATATATTTGACATTGAAGCATGTTATTGACGGAAGAGATATACATAGTGCATTCACAGACTCCCCCTTGGATATTGATGCAGTCAATCTCGTAGCTGATCTTCATCAACTCTGAGTCTTCAAAAATCTTTGACACTTCAGAACCACAGACTCCCCTTTAAAACTTGATTCATCAGCTCCCCCTTTAATCAGACTCTCTCTTCCGCTCCCCCTTGCTTTGAGCTTCCAGAATCTATACACGGCTAAATATTTGTTTAGTTAACAATTCAGAACAACACTTATGTGATTTTCTTTCAATTTTAGAATCAGAAACCTGGCTATCTACAAATTCATTTGACAATTAAAAATATTTGAGATTTTTAGGATTCTTATCTTGCTCTTAAACACAAATATTTTAACATTAAAACCAATACTTGAATTCGCATAAGAACCTGACTCAGCTCCCCCTATTAAATAACTTTCATTCACAATAAAACAATATTTGACTCTAAAGCATCCAACTTCGCAAACCCTCACAGATAAACAAGTTCAACTTAATGACCTTGAATTATCCGATTATCTACCAAGTTCAAATTAATGATCTTGGAGACTCTTACAAACTATTCTTGATTTGTTAGTTAAAAAACCTCAAGTTTCAAATTAATGAACTTGTTATTTTTCTGAGACATGTTCAGCATACTTAAATTTTGAAATTCAGCTTTCCAACATCGGTTGTCTAAACATAAGGTAGAAATAAAATCTTTTTTGTATTTTACAAAGTTTATGCTAAAACAGACTAAAAATCTTTTTGTGATTTTTCCTGTAACGAAATGCAACAATGAACTTAACTTATTCGCGTGTCCCACCTCAGAATATACTCTCGTATCAAGATTTCCTAGATTCAGTCTTACAGGTGAATATACCTAAATGATATCTGTCTCTGGGTTAGTGCGAGGCCTTGAGAGCTCAGGTTAGAACTTCCGTTCAGACAAAAAGATGAAGGCTCGACTTAAGGTATGTTCCACTTAGGAATCTTATTTACAACTGCACTTGATATATATATCTTTCGATATTTTATCAATTTTTATGCAGAGGGAAAGTTTTAAGCTGTGAATGCACTATGTCTGTAGCTTTCGTCTGTATCGAGTATTTGTATAACCTGTTTGATGTCTATGTAATGTTTATAGTATGTATTCCGGGTTGAATCATAGGAGTTGTACATGTAACAAGTCCATCCGGACAGATGGACATAACCCATCCGGACTGATGGGCAGTTTTGTGGTTTCACCCGGATGGGCAGCCTCTATAAATAGAGGTACTTGGGTCCTGATTTGTGACTGAACTCTTGGCACCCAAGGCGAAGCCCTGTCGAAATTCTCTCAGGATCTTGTAATCGTTTTTATTATCAATGAGAATGATGTTAAACGGTGTCTACGGTGTTACTCTCTCTCCTATTACTTTCTTGGATTCCGCACAAGTCGGTAGATGTTAGATGCGGTCTGAGCGCGTTCGAAGACCCGAACTCACGGTCCTCACAAAAGCGCAAAAGTATTATACAAGGTCTAGGCCATTGCTGACGCAAAATCAGAAGACCAAATATAATACCCTAGATATCAATAAGTATAAAAACCTAATATCTCAGAATCATGCAACCTCTCAAATGAAATTTCGGAGTACTAAGTCCATATATCCGAGAGATGTTCCCCACGAATTAAGAAAGTTATTGATGTATGTTTATATCCCGAAATCAATCTACTAAATATGTAAAAACCTACTGGCATATCATTAGTGAGACCGTTCATCACTTTTAAAATTTTCCATTTCTTTAGCATGCTGTGATTGTTTACTGACGTACTAGCATTTCCTCTTTTTACACAAAACTCTTTTGAATTTTTCATGTTTTTGTAGTTTTTCAAATTTTCAAATGTTTTTGAATTTTTCAAATTTTTACTCCCCCTAAAATCCAAAAAATTTTAAAGAAAATTTGACAAACCGATGTAGACAGCTTTATCTCGCCATTCGTTTCTGCTTCACAATCTATGTTTTTCTCACACACCCCCATGATCACCAAAACACTGATTTTTAACATTTTGAAACCATTTTTCAATCATGTTTTGGTTGTTCAGCCGTGAGGGTTTCGGCTTATTCCATAAACTTTTTTTCATTTTTCTTTTTCTATTTTTTATTTTTTATTATTTGTTATTATTCTTATTTATTATTATTATAAACCAACACTCCCTGATTTCAATCACATGAGTCCTCTTCACGTGCCAGGCTGCTCCATTCTCCATGCCGACTTTCGTTTGATTTTTGGAACACCTGCACATTCATTCAACTCAATTACGTGAATAAGGCAGCCCAGGCCTGTTTGACCTTGGGTATTTTGACACAATACGAATCATTCAGTTTCGGAAAATATTTGTCATTTTTTACAAAAGCTTTTTCATTCTTGACTTCAACCTTCTTGGTTGAGTCAATTTTCCTTTTCTTATCAACAGAACTACTTTGTTTCTTCAAAACCCAAATTTGTCCTTGTGAAACAATCTTTTCATAAAATCTTGAGTCATTTTGAATGTTTTATTTTGACAAATCAATCTTTGGTTTCCAAATTTGTTTTGGCTCAAACTTGTGTGTCTTTGGTTTCCAAACTTGTTTTAGTTTTGATATATCAACCTTTTGTTTCCAAATCTATTTTGGTTCAAATTTGGGTGACTTCTGTTTTAGAAACTCATATTTCTTTTTATTCTTCTCAACATCAACAGGCTTCAGATTTGTACAACTACGACCAATGTGTCCAACTTGTTGACATTTAAAACATATTTTCTTTAAAACATCTTTGGCCTGTTGGTGTTTCTTTTTCTGAGCATAGAATTCCTCATTAGTCTGTCGACTAAATCGGAGTTCTTTCTCTTCTTCAGAACTTGTTCCGTGAACAAAATTCATCTTTTTCTGAAATTTTGTCTTTTCAAACCTTTTCTTTTGATTTTGTTTCTTTTTATAACCCAACCCAGCCTTTGTTTTTTCTTTTTGTGACCTGATTTGTTATAAAAAGTTTTCTTGCTCGCTTTTCCGACAAATTTGTCAATATCAGATTTTTTATTTCTACCAATTTAAACACTTTATCAATCTTTTCGGCAATCACATTTTGAATGGAAACTTCAACATCTGAGAATAATTTGTCCGATCCAACCATATAATATGCCAACATTATTGGATCGGCATTCACATTTATCTCAGATTTTGAATTCTTCAAATAGTTTTTATGAAAACTTTCTTCATCCTCAATCTGTGATTTGAAATTTTTATTCTTGGTAGAATCATTTTCATCTTTCAAAACGCATTCAACATCCTCACTTACCACCTCTGAATCTCCAACATCATCAGATTTGGAGTAAGTCACATCAATGTTTTCAGGCAATTGATCTGTCACACCCCCAAAAATACCCCAAGCGGAAACCCCCGCAAGGCGTGTGACGTACCAGGATCTAGCCACCAATCACATTGAACCATAACATAGTATTTAATAAAAGTTTCCATTTATTTCATAAAGTAAATTCAAACACAATCCAAAACAATTACATCCAGCGGAAGCATAAGATAAGTAGTTATTTCAAGTGTTTCAAAACTAGTGTGCAATAATCATTAAACTTGTATCCAATGAGCCATGACCCATGACAACTCCAGCACTCCCAGAGAGCAAGTTCCAATCCATGAACCTAAGGACCTGCAAGCATGCAGAAAAGTGTATCAGATAGGCTGGTGAGTTCACAGTTTGCTTTATCCGTTTAATACCAAGTAGTGTGTTATGATTTGTTAAGTTGATAATAGCTCGATACCGCAGACGGCCCTTTTTGCCCTTCCCCAATGCTCTATCAAACATTGGTCATGATTTAAAGTTATTAGTTTACGCCCGTCCTCTCCAGGTACGTCGTGAGGGTGCCAAACCTAATATCGCTATCAACTAATAACCCCGTTGCCCTACAAGCAACTTACCCGGTAGTAATGATGGGACTTAAGTGATAGAGAGTGAGTGTATTATCCAACATTAACGTTACTGAAAACCGATGCATATCCCCTGCAAGGATATGCGTATGTGAAATCCGCCTCACATCCCTTACAAGGATGTGGGTATTTGAAAACCGCCTCATATCCCCTACAAGGATATGGGTTTACGAAAATCCGTTTACATGTTTTGTCAGTTTGATTGTCCCCACCAGACGCATGCTTGTTTTAAAAGAAGTGAACTCACCTTGGTTTGCTCGGTATGTTTTGTTACTTTTTCACACTTAAACAGTCACAGCCTATGGTATTCACGTATGCGGTGTCAGTTTACATTCACAAGGTTCACGTATAAATTATAATCATGATATGCATTCAAACAACGGTTTCTGAATAACACATAGCAAACATTCCAACTCATGCAAAACAACACCTCATATGTAAGTTTCTTATCAGCACCGAACAGTTAATTGTGCCATTCATATAGAAATCAGTTCATATTTCCTCAGTCATAACTAACACCCTTAACAAGCAGTAACTTAGTCAACTCATACCATTCACATGCACAGCCTGTTGGTCAGGGTGGCGAAACTCCATGATGTTTCGTCGATAGCTAAGGTGTTTCATCGATAGGTTGAGTGGCAAAACACTTAGGTGTTTTGTCGATGATGTGAGTGAAGAAATATCATGTGTTTCGTCTGTAGGGTAGTTACGTTACATTGCCAGTTAACCATGTATACACAGAAACCCTAATCACAATCTAACAGTTGATCATCAACATTCATCGATCTTGAATCCGATCTAATAGTTAATCATCATCACCCCTCGGTCTTAATCATAATTTATCAGTTAATCCGATCATGAAAACAATTTCCTAAACAATAAACCTAATCAATCGTCATCCATTCAAACATCGAATACACTACACATTCAAATCATACAAATTGTTGCAATTATAAACCAGTTCTCTATATGCTTGAGTCCCTAATTACTCATACCACCAATCGCTACACAAGATCACGTTTAAAACATAAATCCGATGAACAAGTCAAAACGCTAACCTTGATATAAGATAAAATAACAATGCTCCGAATGGTTAGACGGAGAAAGTGATGCTTCTAAGGGAGGGTTTGCTGCTGTCGTAGATTTAGAGGGGTTCTAGGGTTTCGCAGATTATAACTTCGCGTACAATATAACGTAAGTTAATTGTGGCCGGTTACAGTTGGGCTTCACTTGGGCCAAAAGCCATCTAGTGTTTCGTCGAGCAGAATGGATGACGAAACACCATTTTTTGTCGAGTGATGGTGATGACAAAATACCAATTTTCGTCGAATGGGGTTTGTGGGATTATAATCTTAAACAGTTAATAAGTTTTCATCACTAACCAAACAATAACACAGTATCTCAAACATATAACAAACGTGCACAATTACAAAGCAAACAAATTATGAAGACACAGTTGTGAAACAAATAACGTGTCGAGGAAAGACCTTGAAAGTTTGGGTTGCCACATGATCAACCATGTTGAATGCCTTTGCCACCATTTCATCATCATAGAAAGTATATTTTTTTCTCCAATGGTGGTGGAACCTGATGATATTCTGAACCAATTCCTTTTTTATTCTTTTCAGAATCATTATCACCCGGTTTAATGTTGAAAATACGTTCAAGAATATATGAAGAAGCATGATAACTTTATAGTTCATTATTTTCCTTTTCCTTTTCAGCCAATTCACGTTTTAATTCAGCAACTTCATCAATGTACTGATTTGGTACTAATTTTTTTCCTTTATACCTGGCTTCAAGGAACTTTGTCATTTCTGAATATTCCACAACTTTTTCTTGAAGACGTTTAGTTTGACTTTTCAATTTTTCATATGCTTCTTTTGTTCTATGTTGTGAGTATTGCATCACATCATATTCTTTTTTCATTTCTTGAACATCATTTTCTTTTTGAAAACATTTTTCACAATCTGCTGAACACTTTTGTTTCAAAATTTCATTTTCTTTTTCAAGAACATTACACTTTTGTGTCAGCTCTTCTTCCTTTTATTTCAAAATATTTTTATTTTCAAACATTTTCGTAAATTTTTCTTTGAAAACCTTTTCAATTTTAGTAAATTCAACATTTCTAGATCTTAAATTTTCACCATTCTCAGTACAGGCACTTCATATTTCTATATATTTCCTGCACTGCACATCATTTTTATTATCAGATTGTTCATCACTTTCATTATTATTACCCAATGATTTAACCTTATTTGACAACTCAGAAGATTCAGTTTGAATTTTTACCTCAGTATTTCCTGACATCATGGCTTCTTCTACCATCTTCTTCTGATTCTCAACCATCTTCTCTTGGCTCTCATCAATGGTTTTTTCAACATTCTTCTTCAAAGTCTCTGTAGACTTTTCTAAACTTGCAAACATCACCTTTTTTATGCGCTGCTCTACTTGTCCAACATAATTTTTATCTTCTTTTTTCTTTGAATAAAGTTCTATAGCAGTAGGAATAACAGCAATCAAAGTGTCAAAATCTACACTCTTTGGATCCACTATAGGATTTCCTTAAGGATCTATGTAACATTTCCTCTACACATCCCATCTCTTGGCTTGTTTTGCCTCTTTGAAGATTACAGACATTTCATCCAATCTACTACGCGTAATTCGATGTTCTCGACTCCATCCTACCTCAGCAACCAATGCATGTCCCTCTTTTGGAATGTATTTGTTCCAATTGAAATCCTCATCCTCTTGAGTCACCACCAAAGCTTGCTTTTTCTCTTTCGACGTACCTTCATCGATTTGTGATCGATTGATCTTTGGCGGTTGTTCTCTGTTGTGATGGTAGATTGATTTTCTGTAGTAATCATCATGGAACAGATTCACGCTTTCATCAAAAATACTGATTCGAACATTCTCTCTTGAAGTGTCCTTTCTGTTTGCATTTGAAACAAGTAACCTTTGATTTGTCAAATCCCAGTTTCGTTGTTGGACCTCCAAGACATTGCCTACCAGTAATCTCCATGAATCTCTGAGCCCTTTTGGTAACACCAGCCATGCACCATCTGATATCGATCAGCTTCATCTCTTCTGGATCTATTTGATCGTAATCCTCTTTTGTCATGTTTGGATTTCCAATTTTACCTGCCACCAAACTTTCGTAGGATTCCAAAATTGATGCTAAAAAGATCACTTGTTGTTTGGCTGAATCAGCATTTAAACTCTGAGAATTTTTTCAGATCTATGGTAATGTTGCATTGTACCACATTTGATTTTGAATTGTTTGATGCTAAAGATGAATAATAGCTAGAATCATAATTCGAAGACATGTTTTTTGATGATTCATTTGAGTTCTTTGCGCTAAAAGCAGTACCAATCTTTGACGATTGATTGTTCGATAACATGCTTCCACGATAATACAGACTTACATTTTGTTGATAATTTGAGCTGTTAATTTTGTTTTGCTTTTGAATTTCCAGCTCATGACCTTCAAGTTTTTCAATCAACGTATCTAAACTCATCTCATCAAACTTTGCATCGTTTTTTAGAATCATGACAAAGGTTTGCCAATCATCTACAAGGGGGAAATGCCTCAATGAGTTTGTCGATGATTTCTTCTTTGTCCATTTTGATATTGAATCTTTCTTGCTCAATTTTCAGATGACAAAAACGTTCTGTCATCTGTCGGACATTCTCACCCTTCAGATAGCTGAACAGATCGAACTCTTTCTTAAGCAATGATTTTTTGTTCTTCACTATCTCTTTTCCACCTTCAGCTTTAAGTTTCAATGCCTCCCAAATTGATTTTGACGTTTTATTGTGTTGGAGTAACGAAAGAATATCTTCCCTAACTGATTGTTGTAACAATGTAATCATTTTTTCGTTAGAGAATACTTTTTTATCGTCATCTTCATATTGGTTAAATGGGATTTCTTCTTCTTCTTTTTTTTTTATCATTTTTAGGTTTAGTATACCTGAATTTTAACAAACTCTAACTTTCAAAAGCATAAGCTTTCACTCAACTCTTAAATCTGTCTTTCCACCAGTTATAATCTTCTATATTCATTAGTTTAGGTGGTCTTTGATGAGTTCCATACACATTATCAAAGTTCAAACTTTCAGAAATAGCATTTGAGATGCTCTTTGGTATGGATGTTGTAACGGATATGAAAGCATCATAAAAATCGTTGTAAAACTCCTCTTCCATGATTTTGAGATACTTGAGAATCACCTACAAAGATTAACAGGGAATCAACTCAAACTGAAAAATCTAAACAATAAAAAGATCCTGATCCGCGCGAATGGAGGGTATAGATCTGTGCGATAAATACTCTTGGATCCGTGCATATCAATTCAACTGATCCGTGCGTACAGGTGTATTCTAGATCTGCACAAACTAACAAATGGATCCGTGCGAACCCAAAGAACCAGATATGTGTGTATTATATTATGCTAATCCGCGCGGATTGACAGTGTAGACCCGTGCGAGTACACTCTGCGTGCAACTAAGTGATGTTGTTCATTGTTTTTCAGAGAATTTTTTATTAAATTGTTTGAATTTTGACCTGAAAATTTCAAGGATTGATTATGTTGTGATTTTGCACAACATAGTAAAAAATAACGAATTTCAACCGTATACTCGTCGTTAATTTGTGTTTTAAACTTGAAAAAGAAGTGTAGAAAAAGAATGAGTAGAAAATGACGAATTCATATCATTTTTGCTCTGATTTGCTTTATTCTTCTTGTATCTTGTATCTTCAGTCCTTGCAATCTATCTCCCGCTCTGATATCACTTGTAGGAACGTGTTTGGACCGATTCCACTGTTCTTTAATGTACAATTGACTGCTGTGATCTCGTCTCTTATGCGGAATCCAAGTACGAGAGTGGATTGAACAAGAACAAGCTAATTATAATCGGTTTCTATTGATTGTATGAAATTACAAAACCACGAAACCACTTTGACAGATTTTCCTCTCTCTGACACAAAGTTCTACAAATGAACAAGACAAGAACCTATTTGTACTAGAAGTCCATTCGCACAAAACCCTAATTACGGATCTGCGCATCCGCGCTAATCAGCATATGTGCGGATCAATATGTTTAGATCTTGTTCTTCATTCGTGCGGACCTACATGTGCATATGAGTTCTATACTTTAAATTCTATCTTGTTCTATCTGACTAACTACGATATAATATATTTGACATTGATGCACGTGATTGACGGAAGCGATAGACATAGTGCATCCACATGTATAACTTGGATTATTAAAACAACTGAGGATGTTTTCAGTTGACATTTTCCTGACAATTACATATATAACTTCAAAAAAAGTTACAAAATAAAAAAGAAAAGGATTTCACTTTCCCTTACAAGAAAACAATGTGATACAAGTCGTATTTTAATGAGTAACGGTATCACTTAACCTAGAACATAAGAAAGACAAAAAATGAATCCCATATATCCATATCATCAGTCTCACCATATAAAACCTAGAGTACCAAAATAGTCACGCAGTTATTTTTGTTAGCCCCATGCAGGAAAACAACACACACACACACATACATAGATATAAAGATATAGTTCCCAAAATAGAATTCCTGTCTACAGAAAACATGATGTATTTGACTTTAATACCTCCATAAGACTTATATGTAGCTCAAAAGATCCTGGATAGTAAAGTTCTAAATAATAAATTCTGACTAAAAGTACTACATAACCAGCTAAATCTTCATAATATATTCTCAACTACGTGATGGTCAAGAACATAAATTAACATTTATTGCACGTGCATATAACTGTGTTGATGTTCCAATGGGAGTTCTAATAAAATGTGTGAGGGAAACGCCTCATTTTCTTTGCGGGCCGTTGGTCTGGAGGCATACCCTACGGATGATGCCTCCTCCGCCGCCCCGCTACACCCACACCTACACCTACACCTATCCCCACTCCTACTCCCACAGCCGTTGGAGGCATGATCTACCAAGAAGGATGATCCTCCCAGAAGAATGATTCACACTAGGGGAATGAATCAACCCCCAC
Organism: Helianthus tuberosus; assembly: GCA_030545235.1. Lineage (NCBI taxonomy): Eukaryota > Viridiplantae > Streptophyta > Magnoliopsida > Asterales > Asteraceae > Helianthus > Helianthus tuberosus. Next base: position 58,584 of record JARYGA010020388.1, read on the forward strand.
CCCCACCAATGTCGAGGACTGCTAAAGAGCTAAACTCCCTACATGAAGAAAGGATTTCGGAAGCTATCTCCCAGTACGAAGTGAATCGTGCTGAGAATTGTGGCAGCACAGGTGGATCTAGCGGACACGGACATAGAGATTCATCTGGAAGAAACCTTGTTCAAGGTAATGTTAGGTTGATCAATAGAACTTAAGGAATTCATTTCATAATTTATTCGTGCATTTCGCTATTTGTTCATTCATGAATCGGTTTTGCAAATTTCAGGATGCACTTACAAGCAGTTCTTAGACTACAAGCCACTAAACTATGACGACACAAGAGGTGCAGTGGCATTCGTACAATGGACTAAAACAACTGATTCAACCATCCGAATGAGCAAGTGTACTGTGGATCAATAAGTTACCTTTGTTACTGGCATGTTTGTTGATGAGGCCCTCACATGGTGGAATCTGCAAGTACAGACGTTGGGTGATGATGTTGCGTATGGTATGTCTTGGGATGATCTGAAGGAAAGGATGAGGGAGAAGTATTGATTTCGAGCTGAACTCCAGAAACTGGAAACCAAATTCTAGAACTTGCCCATGGTTGGAGCAAAAATAGCGGCTTACATGCAAAGGTTTCAAGACCTTTCACGTGTGATTCCCTTTCTTGTGACGCCGGAATTCAAGCGCATTGAGCACTATCTTTGGGGATTAGCTTCGGAAATCCGAAGCTTGGTGACATCAGCAAACCCCGCTACAATCACACAGGTTGTGACTCTAGCTGTCAGCCTCACTAAAGATGCAGTCAGAATGAAGAAGTTCTCATTGAAAATAATTGAGAAGTGGAAACACATGCCGAGTCTTCTGGTGATAAGAAAAGGAAGCACTCGAACCTCAAGCAAGCAACTCATAAGAACAACAATAATTCCAACAACAACAAGAAGCGAGACACTAATCCGCCTCGAGAGGTGAAAAAGTTTGCTGCTACAAACGACACTGGAGTTAAAATGTATCAGGGCTATCTGCCCAAGTGTGACAAGTGCAAGTACCATCATTTGGGAGCTTTCCGTGTGGTGAAGTGTGATAAGTGTGGAAAGTTAGGTCATCGTACCAAAAATTGTTGGGGAACGGGAAATGGAGGTGGCGCTGGTAATGGAAACCGAACTGGGAATGGAGTTGGTAATGGTAATGGAAATGGGAATGGGAATGGTAATGGCAATGGGAACCGGAACAATAATTGGAATGGAAATGGACGCGGCCAGCGATGCTATGGATGTGGCAGTAAAGATCACTACAAGAAAGACTGCCCAAAGGAAAACAACGCTCAAGGAAGAGCTTTTGTCATTGGAGCAAGGAACGCCCGCCAAGACCCTAACGTGGTCACCGGTACGTTTCTTATCAACAATCACTTTGCATCTATATTGTTTGATATTGGTGCTAATTATACCTTTATGTCTGTGGAATTTAAAAATATACTCGGAGTTGAGTCTAGTAGGCTAGATTTTCCTTACTCGATAGAATTAGCCGATGGTAAACTTGTTGAGTCGGGATAATTCGTTAAAGGGTGCGTATTGGAACTTGGCGAATAGAAATTTAGCATTGATCTCTTACCCGTCCAGTTAGGTAGCATTGATTTAGTAGTTGGCATGGATTGGTTGTCCGAGAATCGAGCCGAAGTTGTTTGCCATGAGAAGATTATTCGTATTCCGCTTGCGAACGAGGAAACACTCATTGTGCACAGAGAGAAGCAAGACACGACCTTGTGAATCATCAGTTGTATGAAAGCTCAAAAGTGTTTGCGAAAAGGATGTGTTGCCTTTTTAGCTCATGTGGTTGACAAGAAAACTGAGGAGCCGAAGCTTGAAGATATCCCTGTGGTCAAGGAATTTCCCAAAGACTTGTGGGGATTACCACCATAACGATAAGTCGAATTTCACATTGACTTGGTACCGGGAGCCGCACCTGTGGCATAGGCACCATATCGATTTGCACCATCCGAGATGCAAGAATTATCCACACAACTTCAAGAGTTATTGGATAAAGGATTCATTAGACCAAGCTTCTCTCCTGGGGGAGCTCCAGTGTTATTTGTAAAGAATAAGGATGGAACTTTCAGGATGTGTATAGACTATCGAGAGTTGAATAAACTGACTGTCAAGAATCGGTATCCGCTACCGAGGATTGACGATTTATTCGATCAACTGCAAGGATCAAGCTTCTACTCCAAGATAGACCTAAGGTCTGGTTACCATCAGTTGAGGATTCAAGAAGAGAGCATTCCACAGACGGCATTCCGAACTCGTTATGGGCACTACGAGTTTCTTATTATGCCATTCGGATTGACAAACGCACCAGCGCTCTTTATGGATTTAATGAACTGTGTGTGCAAACCATATCTAGATAAATTCGTGATGGTGGACAAGTCATGTATACGCGACTTTCCTGAAGTATTTCCTGAGGAATTACCTGGTCTCCCACCTCACAGTCAAGTTGAGTTTCAAATCGAGCTAACTCCTTGAGCGGCACCTATAGCTCATGCACCTTACCGACTGGCCACAGCCGAACTGAAGGAATTATCTACGCAATTGCAGCAGCTATTGGAAAAAGGTTTTATTCGTCCTAGCTCGTCACCCTGGGGAGCCCCTATACTCTTTTTCAAGAAAAAGGATGACATTTTTTGTATGTGCATCGATTATCGCGAGCTGAACAAAGTAACTATCAAGAACCATTACTGTTACACCTGTGTCTGTAATCATTGTAAACAGTACCGTTATCAATAAAACAAAGTTATTTGATCCCAATGTTTGTTTGTTTATGTTTGACATTTTTCATGTTTTGGTTTTTATTCAATTTCAAACTCTACATCGCTTTCTGGAGAATTATACGCAAACTGGTGCGTAAACGTAATCAGTTTAATGTGACAAATACTCCGAAACATCAACATATACTTAACATACCTTAAATAACCCTTACATAACTTAGAAATAAGTTTTAAAGGCTTTGGTATGGCAGAAACAAGTTAATTCGCCTACAGGGACTAAATTCGACAAACTGCGAAAGTATGACGATTCATACTAGAGCAGACATTCTGGAACATGACCATAAGTTAAACATACCATAAATATATCCTTTACATAGCTTAGAAATAGGCTTTAAGGGGTCCGGTGTGCTAAAATAAACTTTTGGGTCATTCAGGGACTAAAAGCGTCAAAAAGTGCACAAGTTTGCATTTTGACATCCGGACATCCAAAAATTTATGTAAGCACTAAAATATATTATTTTAGTGTTTGGCATAAGAAAAATCCATTCGTCACGCAATTTGGATCGTTTTTCGCGCTTATGCGCATTCCGTCGTAATTAAGCGAACATCGCGATCGTACGACCAAACGAACCAACATCTGGCATTTTTTTGAGCATGTTTCATGTCCACAATGTTTAGGAAACATTTTAGGGCCTTAAAGTTGGCTTAACGGGCCTTAAACGTGTTGAAATGAGCCTTAAACACCAACAGGGACCAAAACTGTCAATTCAGTAAAGTTGTTTCTGATCAGAAGGGCCAGGCGGCCCGTGTAAACCCTTGGTGTCTCCTTACGCGGCCGGTGTCAGCCTCCCAGATCAGTTTAATCAGTTTTAACAGCTGTTAACAACTGTTATGCACTCCAAACCCAATTCCACATGTTGATACCTGATCATGGGGGGCCATTTTGAGTTACCTTAGTGTTGCAACAAGTGTAGGGACAAGATCAAAGAACGGTTTACGATAAACGATCTTAATGGTTCCAAAAATCCAATAAATACCCCATGATCTCAACCCCAAAAACCCACACCTTTGAAATCTGAATTTGCTCTCTAAGTTGTTGTGTTTAACACTTCATACCTGAGAGTATTTGGATTCAAAACTTCCGTTCTTGGACCCTTTGTAAGTGTTCCTTCGTTCTTTTTATTCTTTTAGCGTTAAAGTCAAACTTTGTTTGACTTTCTACATTGACCAGTTTATGGTCAATGCGAAGTTCGGTTGAACTTCATAACGTGAGCGTAATCACGATGGTTATAGTCACTAGTGACTATACCTACTGATTACCACGTTATCTAGGCTCAGTGACGAGTCGTAGTTTCGGCCAAAATGCGTGTTATTGCGTATTTTGTAACCAAACTACTCTTAGGTATCAAAACCGTTTGTTTTGATACCAAACCTGTTTTCTAAACTTAGATAAGCATGTTTTAACATGCTTAGCTCGTCACTTTTAGTTTAGTGCTTATATAGGGTCGTAAGGTAAGCGATCTAAACAATCGCTTATACTTTCGAACCCGACCCGTTTGGTCGATCATTAGGATCCGACCAAACACATTAGGTGACCATAGTTGTATAGGGAATAACCTTCCGAGGTTATACCTTATGGTCACATCGTTTAAGTAGTTGTATGATAGGTAGTTTATATGCCTTAGGTAAATTACCAAAATGCCCTTTTTACACCAAAATTCATTTTAAGCATATGTAACATAACTTTTGGTATCTAAACTGTTTTGGTAACAATATTAGACATGTTAAGGCATATTTTACTTATCATAGGACTAGTTAGGCATTCCGAACGCGTTTCATGCGAACGACGCGTTAAAGTAGCATAAGCTACCTAAACGGGTCGCAATGGGTCGTAAGCACTTAGGTTAGGTTTCATTTTAGAATGTAGGCTTTATTGAACCATACTACATGAGTTCTTATACTCATTTGGTTTACGAACCCTCATTCCATCCGATCCTCCGATTTAGGTCCGGTTTATTAACATAGTTACCTATATTAGGTGCCGTTTGATTTCCGTGATCTCTAGCATTGTTTGGTTGTTACTCAAGGACTACTAAGCAATCTCAAGTGAGTACATAGACCCCTCTTTTACTGTTTTCAAACTGTTTTGGGGTGGAACACATGTGCCTACTTGTTACTTTCATGCTTTCCATGTTTTCACATCATATACTTGCTATGTTCATTAGTACACCTATAGTACATGATTTACATTACATTGTTTTGCTATGTATGTTGACTGATAGCATGCTAGCACATTGATTTACATGACTTTTCTGCTTTGTATGTTAACTTAGCATACTTAGTACATTTTTTATTCATCACATGCTTACATTTTGGTATGACATTTGGTTTGTTCAAACGGGACAATATACATTCATTAACATTGATCACGCCATTCGTTAGTAGGTAGTGGTACCATAGGAATTGACAACTCCCGTTCCTAACATCCTAGGTATGTTTGGATGGAAGGAATGACCGAATTCGATAAACATAACACAGATAAACCTTTAATTTGTTTAAAGGTCTATCACCACAATCACAAGGCTTGAATGTATGCATTTTCACAACACCGCATAATTGTTTGTATTCGGTATAGCATGCATTTCCACAAAACATAACGTTGATTTAAACCACGTTTTACTTCAATACATTGCTTTGTGCATTTTTACCTATGGTTTAGTTGATACATATTTCACTTGCCATACATGACATTTTGGTTATACATTAC
>JARYGA010020389.1:0-44206 GCA_030545235.1 Helianthus tuberosus
TTGATAAGAATACCTTTTTGGCAACCGTTGTCGAGTCTTTTTTGCCCTTGAACAACTTATCCAACAAAATGTGGTAGTAATGCCCAAATGGTCCAAGATATGCAAACCCGAAAAGCTGCATAACTTCGCATGTTAATCAAACCATACAACCAAAACAAAATCTCTCAAATCATCTTAAAGATTAATCCAAGATTTCTGATAAATAATTAAGTCAACGGATTGACTTCAAAAAGTCAACAAAAACAGATCAAACTGAATCATAAGATAAGATTCAATTAAATCCTAAAATGAAAGATAATCAAATCATACCACTTTGAGAAGAAGACGACGGATTTGCAGTTTCTGGATGCCGGAGAGCTTCTGAGAAACTATGTCACTGATCGCCGATAATACTCCAGCCGTTATAGCCTAAAATTTTAACCAAATTCAATCAAGAATCACAAAATCAATAAGAAAAACAGTTGAAGATCATCAAATAAAACATACCCGGTTTCTAATTCATTAAATTAAACAAATCCCAATTCATGATTGAGCTAAAAACACAATCAATAGGAAAAACAGTTCAAGATAATCAATTGAAACATACCCAGATTCCAATTCATCAATATAAACAAAACCCAAATCTTACAAATCAAGAATCACAAAACACAGTTCATGACTGAATAAAAAAACACAAAATGAATGGCTAAAACAGTTGACAGATCATCAAATAAAACATACATGGTTTCTAATTCATTAAATTAAAGAAAACCCAGATAAATCAAGAATCACAAAACACGGTACTTGATCAAACTAAAAACACAAAATCAATAGAAAAAAACAGTTCAAGATCATCAAATGAAACATACCCAGATTCTAATTCATCAAAATAAACAAAACCCAATTCTTGAAATTGAAAACAAACTAGGGGATTAAATAAAGACGGCACCTTTGTTCTTAGGGGATGCTGTTGAAGCTGTAGTAAGTACTGTTGAAGCCCTCTTTTTGCGATCGACATTTTTGAGGATTTGTTGTCAAGATTCAATGTGTGTTTTTTCGGCTTTAAATTCGTCTGGTGTGTCGCACGTTTCTTCACAATATTTTGAAGTGAATTATTTGGTTTTTTCTCAGAAATTAGATGTCTGGTGTGTGACACGTTGTCTTCACAAGATTTGAAGTGAATTTTTTATTTGGTTTTTTTCTAGGAAATAAGATATTTAGTCCCCTTTTTTTGACAATTTACAATCTACACGAGAGTTGTTTCAACTCTTCAAGGACTAGGGCCCAGGGGCTGATGGCCGCGAAGCTTTGTTGAATTGATGAAAAGTTTTTCTAAATATAAGATTTTTATACATTTATCTAATCACAACCAACAAAATTTTGCAATTTTTTTTTTTTTTTATAGAGGACAAATATCATACTTGGCTCAATAGGCCATGTGTTGATAAAAGTTTTATAGTTGCATGTTAGTTTAGTAGTATTTGTTTAAAATTAAAAATTATAATTAGTTTCACTTAAATAAATTACACTTTTGAGTGTTCGTGGTTTGGGTTAAATTATAAATCTTATTAGGTTAGAACCCCGTGTATTACACGGGTAAATATAATTTTATATATTAAATAATAAAGAGTTGTATCTTTATGAACTCCGTATATTGTACGGGTTAAATAAATGTAATTTTATATATCAAATAATAAAAAAAGTTATATCTTTAAAAACCATGTGTATTACACAGATTAAATAAATGTAATTTTGTATAATAAACGCTAAAAACGTCGTGTCTTTAAAAACACGTGTATAATCGGGTTAAATAAATCTACCAAATAATAAAAAAAAAAAAGAAAAATTACAAGTTTTGTCATTTATCTTTATAGTACTTTACAGGCGGTGTCCTTTTTTTCAAATGTTGACAGGCGGTGTCCTTTAGTAGGTATTTTGTTACAAGTTTTGTCCTTTTCACCCAACCTGGTTAAAAAACTCAGTTAATTTGTAGCACATGATAAGCACATGAGGGTAATTATGTCTTTTCACCCCACCACTTCATTTCCCCCTTTTATAACCTCCAGAAAACCCTAATTTCCTTCACTCTTCTCCATCTCTTTCTCTGTTATATCTCATTCCCCCTGATTGTTCATTGATTGTTCATCATCACCAACGATTCATGCCCATTGATTGTTCATCATCACCATCGAATCTAGAAGCCCTTTTTTTTTCAATCTTCAAATCCTTTGAATCTGATTTAAAGCTTTGAATCTGAGATCGAAAACCCACAAATTAGATGGTTTTGAATATGAGATCGAAAGCTTTGAATTTGATTTAAAAGATGAAGGGTGGAACATTATGATGATTTTCTGTAAATAGGGATGAAGGATGGGTCTTCAGGTGCGGCTCGGGTGGAGGTGAACGGAGGGGTAGTGGGTGGTTGCTGTGGCGGCGCTAAGGCGGTGAAGACGGTGGTCGTTCTTCCATCGAGAGATTTTTCCCCTTTTTCTCACCTTAAACCCCTGTTTCTTCAGCGGCTTTTTCCCCATATTTTTAATCATAAACCCTAAAAAAGCTGTGATCTTTGGGAGTTTTATAGAATCTTGGATATGGGTTTTGTTTGAAAAGGGGAAATGAGTGATTTTAGAACCAAATTGGGGGTTGATGGAGGTGGGTTTTATTATTATGGGATATGTGCTGCTGGTGGGATGTTTAGTGCTGGAGCCACACATCTTGCAGTCACTCCTCTTGATGTGTTGAAAGTTAATATGCAGGTTAATTGCACATGGGTTCTTTGTTTTTGATCAAGTTGTTGTGATTTACCAATTTGCCATTTTGTAAGAATTGCTGGGTTAGGGTCGTTTGTATGCTAATGGCTTTTAAATGAATTGTTGTTTATTGGTATCAACTATGAATGATGATTTAGTATACAGGGTCATCCTATACAAACACTACCCCAACAAATTACATCAATCATTTCAAAGATGAAAACTTGGTCCTGCGTGTGACTTTGTTGGTTGGTCCGGAAAGTTATTCGGATACGGCGTTCAAGGTGGACTCAAGTTTGGTCTCTACGAATTCTTCAAAAGCCAATACACAAATACGCTGGTAGATCAAAAACAGAGTGTCGTATTCTTCCTCAGTAGCGCATCCGCTCAAGTATTCGCTGACGTGGCTCTTTGTCCGTTCGAAGCTGTGAAAGTTCGCAGGTGGTGGTTGATGATGGCAGGTGGTGAACGGTGGTGCTTGATGGTGGTGGTTCAGGGTGGTGAACGGTGGTGCTTGATGGTGGTGGTTGCAGAACCATAATAATAATAATAATAATAATAATAATAATAATAATAATTTTTAAAAATATTTTGTTTTATTCTTTTAAATAATATTAAATAAATGGGTAAAAAGACTAAAATACCCTTGGGTGATAAGATTTAACAAGAAAATCTAACTGGGTTAAGCCTAAAGGACAAAACTTGTAACAAAATACCTACTAAAGGACACCGTCTGTCAACATTTGAAAAAAAGGACACCGCCCGTAAAGTACTATAAAGATAAAGGACAAAACTTGTAATTTTTCCTAAAAAAATTACATCCTTAAAAACCCCGTATATTACACGTGTTGAATAGATCTAAAAAAGAGTTATATCTTTAAAAACCATGTGTATTACACATATTAAATAAATGTAATTTTGTATATTAAATACTAAAAGCGTCATATCTTTAAAAAAAAACCGTGTATAGTCGGGTTGAAAAATCTACCAAATAACAAAAAATTATATCCTTAAAAACCTCATATATTACACGTGTTGAATAAATCTAATTTTACATAGAAAATGATAAAAAGTTATATCTTTAAAAACTTCGTGTATTACACGAGTTATATAAATGTAACTTTGTATAGTAAATAATAAAAAAAGTTATATTTTTCAAAACCCCACATTTTACACGAGTTGGATAAATATAATTTTGTATACCAAATAATAAAAAATTATATTTTTAATAAATTAGAATAACATTTAATATTAATAAGATAAGATAAGTAGGAAAGAGATGTATTTGTTTTAAAAATATATTAAATTAACAATTTAGATTTGAGGATAATATTTAATATTTTATTAAAGTATGATAAGATTTAATATTAATTTATTATTTATTTAGTTAATATAAGATAAGTATAGATGAAGGATACCTTAATGAATGACACGTGTTCAAAGTTGGTTTTTTTTATTATAGTAGATAGATTCATGTGTCATTTTTCTCTTATACATATAAGTAAAAATCACTATTCCATAAATTTCTCTTTTTTATAACTCTCCCACATCTCATTCCTTATCCATAAAAATATATGTGTTTACTTTAATTTTCTATTTAAGAACTAACTTTAGAATTCCTTAAAATAATATGGATTATGTGTTATGAACCTAGGTCAACAAACCCAATTAAGCGGCCCAACTCATGAAGCCCAACAAGTTGAGCCCACTTGTGTGAATGGTGAACGCATAGGCGCAAAATATATATATCAAGAGAGATGAAGATTAGGTGATCATGAATACTGTTAAAGAGTGTAATGGTTTCTTCTTCCCACCTCTTTTTCTGTAATCTCTGATTTCCAACCTCTTTTCTATGTTATTCATTCAAGTATTGTTTCAATTAGTAGTTGTAATCATTGCAGAAAGTAATAGAAACTCAGCCTAAGATTTTGATTTGATTACTAGTAGTTGTGTTCGTTAACGGTCCATTTCATTGTTGCTTTCATTGATTCGTCTGCACTGATGGCGGACGAAACGCTAATCCTTGAACTCATCGCTAACATCAGAACCAAGATCAAGATAAATAATAAGATGCAACGTACGGTGCAACACATGGCTTCAACCTTGGATGCACAACAATCAATGATTATCCAACGAAAGGATTGGAATTATGACGGGACTGGTTTCACTAAAGGTGATATCGAACTAGGGCTCGCGATCTACATATGACAGTGTGCCACGTAGACTGATTTGGGAAAGCTTGGAGGGTAGGGGAGTCCCGGGGAAGTATATAGACTTAATTAGGGATATGTATGATAGGACTGTGACTAGGGTTCGTGCGCCTATAGGAGATACAAAGTCTTTCCCTGTGGAAGTAGGACTCCACCAGGGGTCCGCGTTGAGTCCGTTTCTTTTTGCGGTTGTCTTGGATGAGTTGTCCAAATCTATTCAAGAGACAGTTCCGTGGTGCATGCTTTTTGCGGATGATATAGTGTTAGTGGCTGAAACTAGACAAACCCTAAATGCCAGGTTAGAGGAATGGAGAGCAGCCTTAGAAGGCAATGGTTTAAGGATTAGTCGGTCTAAGACTGAATATCTTTATTGCAATTTCAGCGGTGCAGGTGACAACGAGGACACTCAGGTTACCATTGAGGGTCAAGTGGTCCCACAAACAACTAAGTTCAAGTACTTAGGATCGTTTGTGCAAGGGGACGGGGAGATAGATAGTGACGTATCTCACCGCATCCAGGTTGGCTGGTGTAGGTGGAGAGCAGCCACTGGAATTTTGTGTGACAGGAGGTTCCCAACAAAATTAAAGGGAAAATTTTATAGGGTAGCAGTTAGACCGGCTATGTTGTACGGGACAGATTGTTGGGCCATCAAGAAAACACAAGGGCGCAAGATGGAGGTGGCGGAGATGAGGATGTTAAGGTGGATGTGTGGCCACACGATGTTAGACCGAATAAGAAGTGAGGTTTTTAGGGATTGGTTAGGAGTAGCTAGTATAACAGACAAGTTAAAAGAGGGGAAGTTAAGATGGTTTGGGCATGTGAAGAGGAGGCAGTTGACAGAACCAGTTAGAGCAGTGGAAACCATGACTGTGGAAGGAAGGAGGAGTAGAGGCAGGCCCAAGTTGACTTGGGATGAAAGACTTAGACAAGATTTGTTAGAATTGCACCTCTCTGAGGACATGGTTCATGATAGGAGTTCGTGGAGACGTATGATTAAGGTTAAGGACTAGTAGGTGAGGGTATGGACGTGTCCTACCTGTGCCTTGGGAAGGGGGGGAGGGGGGGGGGGGTTAGATTCTTTTCCACATTAGGTAGACCAACATATGATGATTTTCTTGTATATATGCATATGCATATATGTTGCTTACTGATGACTTATTTGCCTACTGCTACGTGATTTACTTACCCGTTTTTCGGGTATCTGTTTGTTGGTTGTTTTGGAGCCGGGGGTCTCTCAGGAGGTAGCCTCTCTATTCTTGAATAGAGGAAAGGTTTGCCTACATCCCACCTCCCCCAGACCCTACCAATAGTTCTGCTATTTGTGGGATTTACTGGGTATGGTTGTTGTTGTTGTTGTTGTTGAACTAGGGCTCGCGATCGCTAATCCTCCGCTTTCTGATCTAGGATTCGCAAGTACTAATCCTCCAATTTTTTGGTTTAAACTAATATGATAATAAGGTTGTTACTAATCCGTTTGGTGTTGTCAAGTCTAATCCGAACATTAATGAATCCAAGCTTCTACAGTTTCGGGGTCTACTTCCATTGTCAAATCCGACTGATTCAGATTTGGAGCTGAAGATCCAAAACCTAAGGCCGGAGCCTGAGATCTGAGTTTGAACCTTTGAAGAATGATCGAGGACCTGAACCTGCAAAAGAATAAACCGTTAGGCTCGCCGTAGAGATGGGAGGGCCCCTCTGCGACCACCCTCCAGCGTGAGGATAAGTATTTGATAGAGAGAGAAAGTAGAGAGAGAAAGTAGGGCGAAGGTTCAGGAAATCATACTTGGCTTGTACTTTGATGGGGTATTTATACTAATCAACTGTGATGACGTCATTCGGCTGGACGCACATGTTGATGGTCCGTCCCTAGGCATCTGGGGACGGGGTTTTTGGGATATGCATCTGGCCATGGTCCGGCACGGCCTTCATGAGGAAGGTCCATCCTGGATATGTATCTTCAAGTCCCCCAGTTTATCAAGTCCAGGTCTGGACTTGGTAAAATGTTGTGCTTGGTTTCGGACGGATGATGTGGAGGTTTTGGTGCGAAGTTGAAGTGGCGTTAGTGAGATACAAGTTACTTAACCGACTGGTGACGGTATCGTTCCCCGTCTCGGGAACCGTAAGCGGCGCATGACGTGACAGTTGACATGATGGGCAAGCTGTCACCGACCTATTTTCTTCTATAAAAGGCGTTCAAATTTTTCATTTTTTACTTTTTACTTCTTTGATTTTTTTCTCTTGTGTCATCCTCTTCAAATCTCCTTTTATAATCTTCTTCTTCTACAAGGTGCGTTCTTTTATACAGTTTAAAAATGGCTCCCGAAAAGGACAATCTTTCTGAAAGATTTAGTGTTCTATCTCAGAGACAGTTAGATAAGTTCGTCCGGGAATATCGTATTCCCACCGATCTTCATCCGGTTCTTCCGGCCAAAGATAAAACGATATATCCTTTCCTTCCTGGGAAGTTCCCTTTATACACTCGCGTCTGCAATTTTGCAAACTACCGGTTCCCTTTTACAAAAATTCTGATAAAGGTCCTTCAGTTTTTTTGGGTTCCCCGTTCGGACTGAGTCGGATCAATCATTTTGAAATATCCAGGTCTTTGAACTAGAAAGCGAACTTGAACGTATTTAGGATTTTTATGAGTTTATAACCGCCGGTGATTGGTATACTTTTGCTCATCGGAAAGGTATTCCTAGTTCTGCATGAGATGAAAAATCCAGTCTGAAAAACTGGAAGGACAACTTCTTCTGGTTGGACGATCTTTGCCTTCCGGCCGACATGGCATGGAGATTCAAGGATTAGTCTATGGACTTTGATCTCGGAAAAAAATTTGTTTTTAACCAGAAATTAACGACGGACTTGATTGATAACCGATCCCCTATCTGTCCCCTTCCTTGTTATTATTAGGACGGGTTTGCCACGTTTGGGGCCGAGGGGACAGGGAATGGCCGGTGATCCGTAAGAGCGGTGAAAGTAAGTAATTTGGCCTATCTTCCCCCCCCTCGGTGTCTCGTGATCTTCGTGTTGCTTATTTATTTTTGTTTGATTTGCAGGGGACGATATGTCGCTTAGGGATGCATTAAAGGTGCCGAGCTTTCCGGTTCCTTCAGCCAAGCTAGCATCGTTCCTCCACATCACATAGTCTCCTTCCTTGAAACGGACCTCTTTGACCTTGGAGTTGTAGTGTTTTTCCAACTTTTTTTTGTACTTGGCCTCTCTGATGGCCGCAAGTTCTCTTCTTTCTTCGATTAGGTCGAGGTTCAGACGGAGTTGTTGTTCGTTATGTTCTTGGCTTTGCAGCATTCGATGTGTGGGCATGCCTACTTCGGCCAAAATCACTGCTTCCGAGCCATAAGTCAAGCTGAAGGGAGTCTCCCTCGTGCTTGTTTTTGGCATTGTACGGTGTGCCCAGAGGACCACATCTGTAGAAGAAGAGGTGGACCAAACCTCTACACTCTGCAAGAAGAACGTTGTTTGTTTTTTTACGTATGTAGACTTCTAAAGTAAATTGGTGGTGGTGTCGAACGATGGTGGTTGGTGGTGGACATGGACGGTGAGTGGTGGTGGTGGACGGTGGTGGCGGTATGTTACACCCCAACCGATGGCGGAAACATCGGAGTGAGACGAAAACGAGATTGTAAGAGACTTCAAAATGACTATTTGTGACAAGTATTTAATAATCAAAATTTGATTTCTTTTCTAAATCGGAAATACACTGTTTGGAAGCAAGGTACAACATCATGTAATAAGGAAACAAAGTACAATACATAAGCAAATTTAAAGTGCGTTTCTAGTCGTCCTACTAGAATTCTTTTAACATGTCACACCCCGACCACGTAAAACAATAAAACGTGGCGGAAACGTCGGGGAGTGTTGTAACATAATCATTGTTTCATAACACATGGAAATTGAAATATTGTTTTATTGATTAAAAGAGTTACAATGTCTTGACAATCAAAGAAATATAACATAAATAACTAGTCTTGCATCTTTTATTGTCACTAAGGCCCAAGTCCGCCTAAGTGTATCTTGATAAATCCTATGCATCATATCCTGAAACACATGTGAAAATAGGTACGTCAGCATAAAAATGCCTGTGAGATACATAGGTTTTGTGAAAATAGAATTCATGACTTATGTTTAAGAAAATGTTTAGTCATGAACCTTGTAATTTGCTTTGTCTTGTAAATCATTTGAAAAGTGATAAATAAACCAAATGATATATATGTATAAAAGAATGATACATGGTTAAGTAAATAACCAAGTAAAATGAGTTTGTATTAGATAAGTTGTTTGTAAAACAATGTATTGTGAAAAGTATGTTATTTGTATAAAATGTTATATGTCTAAATTAAAATGATTCAAATAACGCTACGATATGTAATACCATACAAGCACTTATATATAGGAAGTACCAGCGGCGTATCCACCATGCTTGTATCATATTACACACGCCTCGTTACTTATATCACTTACTCAAACCAAACCACCAAAGTAAAATGTTTATGTATAATCAAATGTCAAAATGTTTATGTGAAAACCATGTCTAATGTCTATGTCTAATGTAAATCATGAATTGTGTATATCAATGTCAAAATGTTTATGTCTATTGTAAATCATGAATTGTGTATATCAATGTCAAAATGTTTATGTCTAATGTAAATCATGTAATGTGTATCCAAAATATCATGTATGGTAAGTGAAATATATCAACTCAACCATATGTAAAATGCACAAAAACAAGGTATTGAAGTAAAACATGGTTTAAATCAAAGTTATGTTTTGTGGAACAAATGCATGCTATACTGATATAAACATCTATGCGGTATTGTGAAAATGCATACATCCAAGCCTTGTGACTGTGGCGATAAACCCCTAAACGAATTTAAAGGTCTATCTGTGTAATGTTTATCGAATTCGGTCATTCCTTCCACCCAAACAAACCTAGGGTTCAGGAATGGGAGTTGTCAAGTCCTATGGTACCATTACCTACTAACGAGCGGCGTAGCTAATGTTAATGAATGTATATTGTCCCATTTGAACAACCCAAATGTCATACCAAAATGTAAGCATGTGATGAATAACAAATGTACTAAGTATGCAACAAATGAACATACATAGCATGTGATGTGATGTAAAACAATGTACTAAGTATGCACACAATGGACATACATAGCATAAAATGTAATGTAAAACGATGTACTAAGTATGCACACAATGGACATACATAGCATAAAATGTAATGTAAAACGATGTACTAAGTATGCAACAAATGACATACATAGCAAAAACACAATGAAATCATGTACTATAAGTGTACTATTGAACATAACAAGCATATGATATGAAAACATGAAAGGCACGAAAGTAACAAGTAGGCACATGTGTTTCACCCCAAAATGTTTGGAAAACAGTAAAAGAGGGGTCTATGTACTCACTTGAGATTGCTCAATAGTCCTAGGATAACCACCAAGCAATGCTAGAAGATCACGGAATCAAACGGTACCTAATATAGGTAACTACATTAATAAACCGGATCTAAATCGGAGGATCGGATAGAATGAGGGCTCGTAAACCAAATGAGTATGGGAACTCATGTAATATGGTTTAACAAAGCCTACATAGTACAATGAAACCTAGCCTAAGTGCTTACGACCCATTACGACTCGTCTAGGTAGCTTATGCTACTTTAACGCGTCGTTCGCATAAAACGCGTTCGCTTAACTAGTCCTATGACAAGTATTATATGCCTAACATGTTTAATTATGTTACATAATCAGTTAAGTGACGAAAGTTTAGGTTACATATGCTTAATTACCAATTACACATGAAAAGGGTATTTTGGTAATTTACCTAAGGCATATAAACTACCTATCATACAACTACTTAACGAAGCGACCATAAGGTATAACCTCGGAAGGTTATTCCCTATATACTATGGTCACCTAATGTGTTTGGTCGAATCCTAATGATCGACCAAACGGGTCGGGTTCGAAAGTATAAGCGATTGTTTAGATCGCTTACCTTACGACCCTAAATAAGCACTAAACTAAAAGTGCCGAGCTAAGCATGTTAAAACATGCTTAACTGAGTTTAGAAAACAGGTTTGGTATCAAAACAAACGGTTTTGATACCTAAGAGTAGTTTGGTTACAAAATACGCAATAACACGCATTTTGGCCGAAACTACGACTCGTCACTGAGCCTAGATGACGTGGTAATCAGTAGGTATAGTCACTAGGGACTATAACCATCGTGATTACGCTCACGTTATGAAGTTCAAACGAACTTCGCATTGACCATAAACTGGTCAACACAGAAAGTCAAACAAATTTTGACTTTTAACGCTAAAAGTATAAAAAGAATGAAGGAACACTTACAAAGGGTCCCCACAAGCTAATCTTGATCCAAGTAGCTCAGGTATGAAGCAATGGCTTCAACTTAGAGCATTATTAGATCAGATTTTTGTGGGTTTTGTAAGTGATTGGGTTGGGTATTTATAGGAATGTTAGAACCGTTAGGATCGTTTATCGAATAACGTGCTTTGATCTCATCCCTACATTTGTTGAAATTTCCATGGAACACCAAGTAAACTCGCGTTAGGGTCCTAGGAAGGTTATAGACTAGGTCAAATCATTACTAATAACCTAATTCCCTATAACCATGAGCTCTGATACCAACTTTTCTGTCACACCCCGACCATGTAAAACAACAAAACGTGGCGGAAACGTCAGGGAGTGTTGTAACAGAATCATTGTTTCATAACACATGGAAATTGAAATATTGTTTTATTGATTAAAAGAGTTATAATGTCTTGACAATCAAAGAAATATAACATAAATAACTAGTCTTGCATCTTTTATTGTCACTAAGGCCCAAGTCCGCCAAAGTGTATCTTGATAAATCCTATGCATCATATCTTGAAACACATGTGAAAATATGTACGTCAGCATAAAAATGCCTGTGAGATACATAGGTTTTGTGAAAATAGAATTCATGACTTATGTTTAAGAAAATGTTTAGTCATGAACCTTGTAATTTTCTTTGTCTTGTAAATCATTTGAAAAGTGATAAATAAACCAAATGATATATATGTATAAAAGAATGATACATGGTTAAGTAAATAACCAAGTAAAATGAGTTTGTATTAGATAAGTTGTTTGTAAAACAATGTATTGTGAAAAGTATGTTATTTGTATAAAATGTTATATGTCTAAATTGAAATGATTCAAATAACGCTACGATAT
Organism: Helianthus tuberosus; assembly: GCA_030545235.1. NCBI lineage: Eukaryota > Viridiplantae > Streptophyta > Magnoliopsida > Asterales > Asteraceae > Helianthus > Helianthus tuberosus. Next base: position 12,189 of record JARYGA010020389.1, read on the forward strand.
ATAATACCATACAAGCACTTATATATAGGAAGTACCAGCGGCGTATCCACCATGCTTGTATCATATTACACACGCCTCGTTACTTATATCACTTACTCAAACCAAACCACCAAAGTAAAATGTTTATGTATAATCAAATGTCAAAATGTTTATGTGAAAACCATGTCTAATGTCTATGTCTAATGTAAATCATGAATTGTGTATATCAATGTCAAAATGTTTATGTCTATTGTAAATCATGAATTGTGTATATCAATGTCAAAATGTTTATGTCTAATGTAAATCATGTAATGTGTATCCAAAATATCATGTATGGTAAGTGAAATATATCAACTCAACCATATGTAAAATGCACAAAAACAAGGTATTGAAGTAAAACATGGTTTAAATCAAAGTTATGTTTTGTGGAACAAATGCATGCTATACTGATATAAACATCTATGCGGTATTGTGAAAATGCATACATCCAAGCCTTGTGACTGTGGCGATAAACCCCTAAACGAATTTAAAGGTCTATCTGTGTTATGTTTATCGAATTCGGTCATTCCTTCCACCCAAACAAACCTAGGGTTCAGGAATGGGAGTTGTCAAGTCCTATGGTACCATTACCTACTAACGAGCGGCGTAGCTAATGTTAATGAATGTATATTGTCCCATTTGAACAACCCAAATGTCATACAAAATGTAAGCATGTGATGAATAACAAATGTACTAAGTATGCAACAAATGAACATACATAGCATGTGATGTGATGTAAAACAATGTACTAAGTATGCACACAATGGACATACATAGCATAAAATGTAATGTAAAATGATGTACTAAGTATGCACACAATGGACATACATAGCATAAAATGTAATGTAAAACGATGTACTAAGTATGCAACAAAGGACATACATAGCAAAAACACAATGAAATCATGTACTATAAGTGTACTATTGAACATAACAAGCATATGATATGAAAACATGAAAGGCACGAAAGTAACAAGTAGGCACATGTGTTTCACCCCAAAATGTTTGGAAAACAGTAAAAGAGGGGTCTATGTACTCACTTGAGATTGCTCAATAGTCCTAGGATAACCACCAAGCAATGCTAGAAGATCACGGAATCAAACGGTACCTAATATAGGTAACTACATTAATAAACGGACCTAAATCGGAGGATCGGATAGAATGAGGGCTCGTAAACCAAATGAGTATGGGAACTCATGTAATATGGTTTAACAAAGCCTATATACTACAATGAAACCTAGCCTAAGTGCTTAAGACCCATTACGAATCGTCTAGGTAGCTTATGCTACTTTAACGCGTCGTTCGCATAAAACGCGTTCGCTTAACTAGTCCTATGACAAGTATTATATGCCTAACATGTTTAATTATGTTACATAATCAGTTAAGTGACGAAAGTTTAGGTTACATATGCTTAATTACCAATTACACATGAAAAGGGTATTTTGGTAATTTACCTAAGGCATATAAACTACCTATCATACAACTACTTAACGAAGCGAGCATAAGGTATAACCTCGGAAGGTTATTCCCTATATGATGCATTTTTTGACACGTTTAAGCCCCGTTAACCCCATTTCAAAGCTCTAAAATGAAGTTAAAGTATAGGGAACTTAAAATGTGCTCAAAAATATCTCAGATGTCGGTTCGTTTGGTCGTACGGTCGCGATGTTCGCTTAATTACGACGGAATGCGCATAAGCGCGAAAAACGATCCAAATTGCGTGACGAATGGATTTTTCTTATGCCAAACACTAAAATAAAACATTTTAGTGCTTACATAAATTTTTGGATGTCCGGATGTATTCAGAACGTAAGTTATGCGCGAAAGTGCAAACTTATGCACTTTTTGACGGTTTTAGTCCCTGAATGACCCAAAAGTTTATTTTAGCACACTGAACCCCTCAAAGCCTATTTCTATGCTATGTAGAGGATATTTATGGTATGTTTAACTTATGGTCATATTCTGGAATGTCTGTTACAGTTCAAATTGGCATACTTTCGCAGTTTGTCAACTTTAGTCCCTGTAAGCGAATAGACTTGATTTTGCCATACCAAAGCCTTCAAAACTTATTTCTAAGTTATGTAAAGGTTATTTAAGGTATGTTAAGCCTATGTCACTGTTCCGGAGTGTTTGTTGCATTAAACTGGTTATATTTACGCATCGGTGCGCGTATAACCTTCCAGAAAGCGATTTAGAGCCCGAAATCGAACAAGAATTGATATGTGCAAACGATACACATATTTATTCAAATCCAAAGTATGAAATACAATATTTCATTGGTTTGATATTTGTTTGATGGTTGAAGTGACACAGGTGTCACATAACATAACGTCACCAAGATCCTACAATATATATTAGTAAATGTCAACACATAAAGAATTAGTGAGTATACAAGTTTGAATTACTAACATAGGTATAAAAAGTTTAAACAAATCCACATGGCATAAAAACATACTAAGGCATATCATTACAACACTAGCATGCATCACATAATTGTCAACCCAAAGATTCTAGCGTAATATTGTCGTTGCAACGCAAGACCGTTTTTGTATAACATAACATGACCACAAGAATACCGGCGGTGTGCTAATCCTATAGCGCTATACATGTTAAGGTAGAATCATACACAAGTTAATGTCGAATAGTGCAAGAATGGCTTCTAGCATGTACGAATTTCTAAGCATCAAGTATTAAGCATGTATAGAGGATTGTTTATTTGTTTGTGTAAAGCATGTTTGTATGTGATTGTGTGAATTTAATACGTTATATGTATCACACCCCAAAAAGTGTCTAAAATGAAAAAGGGGTCATGTATACTCCCGGTTTTCTAAGCTTCCAAAGTAAACGTGAATTGATGAGTCATTGAGGGTGGAACACCAAAGTTATCCTACTTTGGATAAACAAAGGCGTATGAGTATATGGAGCTCGTAGAGAGTTTGGATTCGGAATTAATATGGAAAGTATATGTGCAACGAAAATATATCTTGTCTAGATACTCGTTTGGACACTAAGTTTTCATGTGTCCTAATTTGCCCATTAGAAACACAAACGAGGAGTCTAGAAACTAAGATAATCTAACATAAGTTCTTGACATCTAACCATAATCCGGTTAGTATCAAGAGTTCAGTTAACAGGTATATATTATACATTATATAGTACATGTTATAATTTCGTTCATCATGTATTATCATGTAAGGCAAGCACGGAGGTAAGATGATTTCCATCCATTAAACCTCATTGTATGATTCACCAAAGCACAAACTTATCAACTTAGTTTATGAGTTCGGATGGTCATGAAATATAAAATTAAATTTAACTAACTAACTAAAACAACCAAGTGAGCAAACTAGATGCGTGCATCTCGAGCATGGAAAGTGTTCGAGGACGTGATGTAGCCTTGTCACTTTATGGAAATTGTTTTTTGTAATAAAACATATAAGTGAGGTAGTGGAACAATTTTGGAGAGTCAAAGCTTCCATGGTTCACACATTACTCATACACAAGTCTTTCAACATTGAAGGTTGAAAGCTTGGATGGTTTCAATCACTTAGAACATTTTGGGCAGAATTTTAAAGAGGTTTTAAGTCTTGTTTATTGGTGGAAATCAACCACAACACAAACCAACAACTATGAGCTTAGTTGGGAGTTTGGTGGGTACAAGATTTCACAAAGTTTTAATCAAAATATGCGAGTATTAAGAATAAAATCAAAGCAGAATTATAACACTGCTTTGGACCTCAAATATGGTGAGGTTTGTCACACCCCAAAATATCAGAGCTGGCGTGACTGGACCGGTATCTTCATTGCATAGCGGAAGCAAATATGCTAAGACTTCTAGAAAATTGAACGCCTGCTAAGTACTCGAATTCCCATGGGTTCTCCTATTCCAACCGTTCCATAGTTTCAAAAAATGCCACCTGAGAAAGAACATGCGAAAAACCAACATAAAGTTGAGCGAGTTCATAGTTTGTTTTGAAAAACATTTAAAACAAATCTTTTTGATAACCGGTTTTAAAGTTGTCGAGAAATATAATAAAATCATTTTTTTTCTCGGCAAGTTATATGAAAATTGTGGGTCTAGCCCACGAGAGTCTTTGTGCATTGCACGTGTGAGAATGGGCCGAGCCCAAAAGAGTCTTTGTAAGCAGGACCAACTCGTCCTCTTACTTGTACATAAGTTGAAAACGTTACCAAAGTTCGTACATCCATGTGTTATGAGTTTGTGTCAAATGAATCTTAAAGACATTTGAAAGTTTAAGTATCAAAATCGGGTATGTAAAGCGTCAATGAACATGTTGATCATTAATGTGTAGTTAGGACATTAATATGTGTGCCGACATAGGAAGCCACCAACCGGTAAGCGATTTAGTACCGGTCCACCCAGGGAGGGTAATAAAGGAAACTCCATGTGGCCACACAAGGACCCATGAGTGGGGCTCGCCCTGTACCCGATAGATCTACCCCTTTGTTCCGTGGTCTTAAACAAGATTAATGGTGCTTTAAGTATCATCCTATTCGCACGTGATCTACTAATTCATTCTGTAGCTTAACCTGTCACGGACCCGACCCAGTTGCCTGGTCCGGAAGCCGCGGGACAGAAACCCGTGGTATTGGTGGTTGATTTGGCAGCGGAAATTTTAACAGGATCGTTTAACTGAAAACACCCAATTATTTTATTTCAAGTTTCGGGACAAACCCCGTGGTTTACAATAAAGGAATTTCACTGGAAAATCCCCTGATTACAAAAACATGTTTATTTATTTACTGAGCCATTTCATTCAAGTTGGAGTGCTACGCGACACTTTTCCTTGTTCACATTAAATCACCTGAAACATGTTTAAAAATATTTTATCAGCGGGGAAATACTGGCGAGTCATTCAATTTGTACAAAACGACACATTGTTATAATCTACATTACTAAGAGCGATTACAATGTTTACATATCAACCAATTACCCCAAATCGGTATTTGTCACTCGACCGTATCTGTGACTATGGTCATATCACCCATTGGCTAACCCGTTGTCCAATGGTGACGGTTATCAAGTAATGTATACAAAACCCCACATACCGACAGTAATTGTAGATTACAAAGACTTAATCACTGTAATTATAACTGGGAAACATTTAGGGTTTTGCAAAGCAATTTGACAAAAAGAGACTGACTCACATTGCAAGTTTAGACGGACAGAGTATGCCTACTAATTAATCCTGGTAACCTAGTTAAATAATGCAAACGAAACTAGGTTAGTAACTTAATACAACATTTACGATAATTTCACGAGATCGAAACCCTCACGACGAATGACAAAGTATAGCCCAAGATTCGGGCAGCACTTAAACATCCATCAGATTGGTTTTAATCGATTGGATATGGTATCGTAGCAGTGATCGAGTTATTACCCCGTTATCGTAGCAGCGTTTCACCACTAAAATTGAATTTTCGAGCAGAAAGGAAGCTGTTTGAGTGAAATATTTCGAGCAAACTGAACTGGCCATGCAACGTCGAATTTATAGCTGAAAATTAGGTCCTTCGTGGCCCGCGTAAACTTGAAGGGCAATCCTTCGCGGCTCGCGAGGGCCTCCCTAGCTACGGCTAGGGCTGCCATGTCAAACCCTAGACCTGCCACATGTGTGACACGTGGCCCTAATGCTTATCCGGAGATTCACTTAGCTGTCACGCCCCGCGAAGACTTTGGTTAATCTTTCGCGACCCGCGACTGACTAATAAAACTTGTTTTCTTGATTTTTCATAAAATTTAGGGTTTTAGGGGTTCGGGTTTTCACTTACGGGGAAATTTATGACATTTTTGCAGGTCCTTACATCCTCCCCACCTTATTTAAAATCTCGTCCGCGAGATTTACTGAAACAGTTAAGGATACTTTCTCTTCATTTCCGATTCCAGTTCCCATGTGTACTCAGGTCCTCTTTTCGAATCCCACTTTACTTTGACAAGTACCAATCTCTTGTGTTTGAGGTGTTTGACCTTTCTGTCTTCTATTTTGAGCGGTTTCTCAATAAATTTCAACTTTTCATTTACCTCTATACATTGAAGAGGTACTACCAGGGATTCATCAGATAAACATTTCTTGAGATTAGATACATGAAACACATCATGTACCCTGACTAGCTCTTCTGGTAGTTGTAATTGATATGCAACTGGTCCTATTCATTAGGTAACTGTGAACGGTCCTATATATCTTGGACTTAGCTTTCCTTTCTTACCGAATCGAACTACCCCTTTCCACGGAGAAACTTTCAAGAGTACCTTGTCTCCAACTTGAAATTCTAACGGCTTGCGTCGATTGTTTGTATAACTCTTCTGGCGGTCTCGGGCCGTTTTTAGTCTTCCTTGATATGATTTATCTTGTCGGTGGTTTCCTGCACAATCTCGGGTCCTGATAATTTACTTTCTCCTATTTCTGCCCAGCATACTGGAGTTCGACATTTTCGTCCATACAGTGCTTCGAACGGCGCAACATTGATACTTGTATGATAATTATTGCTATAGGAGAATTCGATTAAGGGTAGGTGGTCATCCCAGTTTCCACTGAAGTCTATAACACAAGCCCTAAGCATGTCTTCTAAGGTTTGGATCGTCCTTTCACTCTGTCCATCTGTTTGGGGATGGTATGCAGTACTTAAATTTAATCGCGTCCCCATTGCTTGTTGGAAGCTTGTCCAAAAATGAGAAGTGAAACAACTATCCCTATCTGACACAATGGAGAGTGGGACTCCATGTAGGGATACTATTTCGTCTACGTATAACTTAGCCAATCTTTCCATACTAAAGGTTTCCTTCATTGGTAGGAAATGAGCTGATTTGGTCAACCGATCTACAATCACCCAGATTGCATCGTTACCTTTCCTTGTTTTGGGTAGCTTAGTAACAAAATCCATTGTTATTAATTCTCATTTCCATACCGGCATTTCTAATTGTTGAAGTAAACCTGAAGGTTTCTGGTGTTCTGCCTTAACTTGCGAACAAGTGAGACACTTAGAAACGTAACTAGCTATGTCCTTTTTCATTCCTATCCACCAGAAATTATTCCTTAAATCTTGATACATCTTGTTATTACCAGGATGCATCGTATACCTATATTTATGGGCTTCCTCTAAAATCTTATTTCTTAATTCTCCTTGCTTAGGTACCCAAGTTCTTTTCTTATGGAATCTCCAAATTCCATCAGTCACTTGCTCTAATTATTTTATCCTTCCTTTCATTCCTTCAGCATCATCCTTGATTGCTGTTTCCTGAATGTTCTTCAGTTGTTCCATTAGATCTAATCGGAGATTTAATCTAAGAGCACGAATTCGTCTTTGCTTTTCATGGTACTTACAACTTAGGGCATCGGCTACTACATTTGCATTTCCTTCGTGATATAAAATATCACAGTCGTAACCACTTAAAATTTCCATCCATCTCCTTTGCCTCATGTTCAATTCTTTTTGCCCAAATATGCATCTTAAACTCTTATGATCTGTATAGACAGTAAACTTACTTCCGTACAGATAATGTCTCCAAATCTCAAGGGCAAAAATTATTGCTCCTAATTCTAGGTCATGAGTCGTATAGTTTTCCTCGTGCTTTTTCAATTGTCTTGATGCATACGCAATTACCTTGTTGCGTTGCATCAGCATACAACCTAATCCTAGCTAAGAAGTATCGCAGTATACTTCAAAATCTTCTGTTCCTTCTGGTAAGGCAAGAATTGGGGTATTTGTTAATCTTTGCTTTAAGATCCTGAAAGCCTCTTCTTGCTTGGGTCCCCATTCAAACTTAACAGTTTTACAGGTTAACTTGGTTAATGGAACAACTATCTTAGAAAAGTCTTTGATGAAGCGCCTATAGTAGCCCGCTAATACTAGAAAGCTTCTAACTTTGGTAGCTGATTGCGGGACCTTCCAATTGGTGATCACTTCTATCTTGGAGGGATCTACATGAATGCCTTCGTGATTCACCATATGCCCTAAAAATTGCACCTCTTGTAGCCAAAATTCACACTTTGAGAATTTGGCGTAAAACTTTTCCTTTCTTAACAGGGTTAAGAGTGCATGCAGGTGTTCACAATGTTCATCCTGACTTTTGGAATAAATAAGTATATCGTCGATGAAGACAATTACAAATTTATCCAAGTACGGCTTACAGATCCTATTCATCATATCCATAAATGTTGCAGGAGCATTCGTTAATTCAAAGGGCATGACTGTAATCTCGTAGTGACCATACCTAGTCCTGAAGGCAGTTTTAGGTATGTGTTCTTCCTGTACCTTCAACTGATGGTATCCGGAGCGCAAGTCTATCTTAGAGAAATACCTAGCTCCTTGAAGTTGATAAAAAAGATCATCAATCCTAGGTAATAGCTATCAATTCTTAATGGTAACCTTATTCAATTCCCTATAATCGATACACGTTCGCATCAAACCATCTTTCTTTTTCACGAACAACACAGGTGCTCCCCAAGGGGATGAACTGGGTTGTATGAATCCTTTACTTAACAATTCATCTAACTGCTTTTTCAGTTCTAACATTTCTGTGGGTGCTAACCGATAAGGTGCCTTAGCTATTGGTGCAGTTCTAGGAATCAGATGAATTCTAAATTTTACTTCCCTATTTGGCGGAAGTCCAGGTAGCTCTTCTGAAAATACATCAGGGTATTCTGATACTACTGGAATTTCCTTAAGTTCTTTGCTTTTAGCGTTAATGATTACCGAAATCATATACACGATTCCTTGCTTTCGTTCATAACTAGCAACTTTCATTACTGAAATGAACTTCATTGGTTTACGCGGCTTATCTCATGTCACCAAAATTACTTCTCCTGCTGGTGTATGTATCTCTATGGAATTTTTATCACAGAGGATTCGAGCATGGTTGGCTACTAACCAATCTATTCCTAACACGACATCGAATCCTGCTAAATTCATAGGGAGAAGGTTTGCAGAAAATTTGTGACCTGAGAGTTCTATCTTTCCTTCTTGGAGAACTTTATCTATATTAACAGAATTTCCTTCTGTCGTTTCTACCGTATAAATTTGCCTAAGTTTGGTTAGGGGTTGCTTAAGAGCTTGGTAAAATGAAGTATTTATAAAACTTTGGTTTGCACCAGAGTCAATTAATACTTTTGCGTAAATGTCATGTACAAGAAACGTACCAGCTATCACATCCGGATTCAGATCTGCTTCTTGTGTAGTCAGCTGGAAGGCTCTTGCATTCTTTTTATTAATTCCTTCAGTTGCTTTTGTCTTGTTGTCAACTGGCTTGACCAGTTTAGGGCATTCTGGTCTAAAATGCCCAGCTTCTCCGTAATTGTAGCATATCTTTGATTTTTTCCTGCACTCCTCCTCTCGGTGCCCCGGTGCTTGGCAGAAATTACAATTTTCCTGACATTTACCAAAATGTTTCTTTCTACAGTTTCTGCAGAATGGAGGTGTGGAAGATTGCCCAGTTCCCTTTTTCTTAAAGTTACTATTAGTATTACCCCCACGGAACCCTTGGGTAATCTTCTGGGCCAATTCCTTTTTCCTGTTCTCTTCTCTTGTGCATACCAGCCCGTCGGTTAAGGTGTTGGCCAATTCAACGGCATCGTCAATCGTGTGGGGTCTCGCAGCTGTAACTATGTCGTGAATGTTGGTGCATGCGTCTGTCGACTTCGTTTTGTATTAGAATTATTAGATCAGGGCATGTTGTACGAGGAAAATAGGAGGTTTTAGGTGTGATGGAGCAAATTCCGCTTGATGGGCTAATTCCGTTTGAAAGAGACTTGTGCAGTTTCAAGCGAAATTAACCTGGTTAATTCAGTTTGAAATGCACATTGGCACTTTCAAACGGAATCACCTCTCCTATATATACCTCCCAAACGAAATCATTTAGAAGGTTGAGCTTTTCGGTACCGAACTGCTGCCGACGTGTCGTTTGATCTGTATTGCTGTTATATCAATAAAACAAGACATTTAATAGTGATACAAGTTGTTTTCCAAGTCTGTTTCTTTGTTTCTGCCTCTGAAACAGACTAAGAACTCTTCTAATTGACTCGTTTGGGTCACGGATCGATCCTACAAGTGGTATCAGAGCTCAGGAAGAAGAGTTCTTGCCAAAACAGCCATTTTTTCTGACTTCTACACCTTCTTTTACATAATTCACAATATTTTACGGTCAAAATGATCTGAATTTCATACATAACTTGCGCAACAGTGTTTTAAAGAATCCTTGAAAGTATTGGACATTAATTCGGCTTAAAACTGGTAAAAATCATAATTCCGTTTGAAAACAGATAGAAAAAGATGATGTTAGCAGCATTTCAAACGAGATTAGGACTTAATTCCGCTTGAAATCGTTATTCTTCTTGAAAAATTCACCTTATTCCGCTTGAAAGTATCTAATTCCGTTTCTGGGTGTAATTCCGTTTGAGGAGGTTCACATGAAATTAGTTGATTTCGTTTCAAGGCGTGATTCCGTTTGAAAGTGTGCTGGTTCAAACGAAATTAGTGATTCCGCTTCAAAGTAATTTCGTTTGAGGATGTTATTTCGCTTTAAAAGAGTTGATTCCGTTTGAAACCGTATTCCATTTGAAACTTGGGTTTTTGTGAAAAAATTTCGAAACATGGAAGAGGAATTCTACAATGCGTTTGCGACACCGATTGCTCCTGTTACTGCTGCCGAAACAGTGTACAGTGAAAATGAGATGGGAACTTACCAAAAACCACCTAAGCTAATGTTCATTGAAGATTTTAAAGGTTGGCAAAATTGATTTGAGAACTGGGTGCAAGCATATAAGTTTGATGCGTGGTGTGCCTTACACAAAGATTACGAGAAACCGAAAAACGAGCGTGGGCTTGAAAAAGCTTTTTGTGACTTTTCAGAGAGTGATAAATTGAAGTATACAAGTGAGAAAATGATGATTAGTCTTCTACAACAAGCAGTAAAGGAAGATATCTTTGTTTTGCTTCAACATGAGGATACTGCTAGATCGATTTGGAATGCATTGATTCAAAAGTTCAAAGGAAGCGCAGATATGATTAAAAACAAAAAGGCGTTATTGAAGAAATCATTTGATATGTTTGCAGCTTTCGATCATGAAACAACAAAGATGACCATTGATAGATATTGTCATTTGGTATTGGAAATGGAAATGGGAAGATTGGACATTAAGAAAGATGATGATGAATGGGTTGATAAACTTGCCGAAGCACTACCACAGCAAAAATGGGGAACTTATCTGTTGATTGTGAAACACATGAGAAAATCGGAAAATATGAATCTGGCACAGTTTATTCAAAGGATTGAAGAGCATGAGTTGGATATTCAGAAAACGGCAATCATGAAGAATCCAAATGCTCAACAAGATGTCAGTTTATATTACAGAGGGAACAAGTTTGAGGCTACCCCCAGTCCTAGCCCAAAGATTCAAACTGGTTTCAGTGCTGATACTTCATCTGGAACTAAGGGTAGTAATTTGACACAGAGTGGTGGATCTTCGTCTTCATATTCAAGTTTTGATCCAAATTTTACAACATCAAGTCCTCAACAACAGAATTCTAATAATCTACAGTGCAATGTTACCTTGAACATTCAAAATGGTCAAAATTTGTCTCCGGAAATAGCAAAGAAACACATGGCATCACTCGTTGCTATGTTGGAATCATATGAAAGCTTGATTGGTGGCAGAATTGGAAATCCGATGCTTACCAAAGAGGATTATGACCAAATTGATGCAGAGGAACTTGAGTTGATGGATGTGAAGTGGTGTTTAGCCAGTGCTGTTCGAAGAGAAGAAAAATTTACACAAATCACTGGTAGAGATGATTTTCGGGGAATAAGTGAATCTCCAATAGGTTTTGACAAATCAAAAGTCACCTATTTTCGTTGCAAAGGAAAAGGCCATTTTAAACGAGAATGCAAAAACAAAGAAGCAACTGGGAGACAAGATGGAAAGAATGATTATTATCAAAAGTCAATTTTTCATCAGATTGTTCAACAACCACAAATTGATAAAGAACCACAAACTGCTCATGCACGTACCATTCAAAAAAGAAGAGCTTGTTTTAGGATAATTGATCAAGATGATGAATTTGTTGTAGAAGGTTTCAGCTGGGATAAATACATTCCACCAGGTTCAGATCTTGTTGCTAGAATTCTGGGTGAAGATGAGGCTAGTCAGAAAAGAATCCTGATATTTCCAGATCTAGGAAGCGATATTGATACTGATGATGAGGAAGAATATCTTAACAAAACTAGAAAAGGCATAGATCCTGACAGTTTTAATTTGTTTTTTGCAGATAAAGTTGAGTTGCTGAATCAGAAGAAGATTGCCATATTGAGGAGAGAGCTGGAAGCAGCAAAAATTCTTGATGGTGAAAAAGCAAAGACAGAAGCTGGAGAAGCTAATGTTGAACCATTAACTGAGAAAGTAGTAGAGAAAATCGTTGAAGTGGAGAAAGTGTGGAAAAAATAGTTGAAGTGGAAAAAATAGTTGAAGTTGAGAAACTTGTCGAAGTAGAGAAAATTGTCGAAATAGAAAAAATTGTTGAAGTTGAGAAACTCGTTGAAGTTGAAAAGACTGTCGAGGTTGAAAAGATAAGTGAAAAAGTGGTTGAAGTTGAAAAACCATGTTTGAAGTGTTTAGAATCTTGCAAAGTTTGTGAGGAGAAAGATAAGAAGATTGCTGATTTGGAGAAGATTAAAGAAGATTTACTGTCTGATTTGAAGTATATAAAAGAGTCATATGATGTTTTGAACAAGACAGTTGATGGTTTGAACAAAACAAATCGAGAAGTTGATGCTGCTATGACAATGATGAGCTCAACATTAATGACAAAGCAGAGCGTCATCAATGAGTATATTGAAGTCTGTGCTAAGCTGAAGCAGGAGTTGGAACTTGAAAAAATTGAGAGTGAAAGGATTAAACGATTACTGTTGAGTTATACTACTTGTGATTATTTGATTGATCGTTTTTATCCTACTGTTGCAGGTTTTGAAGCATTTCAAGATAAAGAAACTGAAGAGGATACTGGTAAGAAACCAAGTGTCAAATATAACAAGTGTCCGCCCCCGATTTGGAATAGTTATTCTCCTAGAAAGCCAAATGAGGAACGTTTAAATAAGGCTCTCAACATCAAGTTAAAGTCTGAAATCATTGATGAATTACCAGATAATATTGATGTTACATTCACAGCATCTGACACTGATCATGAGTCTGAGTTGTTAAAGAAAGTGGTCGATCAGGTGTTGGATATGGATGAAGAGTCAAAGTCGGAGTCTAAATCTGAAAGTTAGAGTTCGTCAGAAAAGAGTCCGAGTTCACCAGTTAAAAGGGTTTATAATAAAGAATTCTTGTTATCAAAATCTAATTTGAATGATGGATCAATCAAAGTGGCTTATACTTTGAATGATTCAGACAAATTATATTCTGATGAGGAATTTCCAATAAGAAGTGTCAAAACGGAAATAATCAAACAAGTTTTCAAACTAATAGAAATTAACATTTCTGAAATAAAAGATTTAAATCTTACTGAAAAACCTAAAAGATACACTTCAAGAGTTCAACAAAGATTGAACAAGAAAAAGGGTTACAGTTCTGGTTCAGGTTATCGAAAGAAACCAAACCATAACGGTAATTTCAAAAAGCAAGGTTTAGGTTTTAGTTCTTCAGGAAATTATAAAAATGAGAAAAATTATAAACCAAAAACAAAATTTGTTACAGGAGGAAGTTCTGAAGAAGAGCAGAAGAAACCATTCTGGAAACAGACAAATCAAGAGTTTCTTGCTGAAATAAAGAAGAATGTGAAGAAATTTGCTTCAAGAGTTGACAGAAGAACCTGTTTCAAATGTCAAAAAGTTGGACATATTGCTTGGAATTTCCCACAGTTCAACAACATAAAACAGGGAGTTTCTTTTAACTCAAAATTGAAAGAAAAATGTGTTGATGAAAAGAAACAACTAACTGACAAATCTAAAGTTTTTGAAAATTCGACATTCGAAACTGGTGATGTTTCAAAACATTTTTACAAAAGAAAAGTCGATTTAAACAAACAAAGATGGGTTGTAAAATCTGAGAGTAGTTCTGACAATGAATCTGATTCCATAAAATCAGAGGAGTCATTTGTTGAAAAGAAGAATGAGAATTCCGTTCCTGAGATGAACGATGAAAATTTTTCAAAATTGTCAAAGGAAAATTTGAAGTTGAAGGTTGGTAAAACTGAGATTTCAGGACAATTCTTTGCTGATAAGAAAGAATTTGATGCTGAAAAAGTGTTTAATGGAAAAGTTAAACATATTTTCGGGAAGATGGTTGATGGAAAGGCTAAAGGTGCAAAAGAATTTTATAAATCAAAATGTTGGTGGGATAGATGTGTATCACCCAAGGCTGGTCAGGCTTGGGTGACAGCGTTTTCTAACTGAAATCCTGATTTGCCGGAGCTCCCAGGTTGGTAAGTGTGGAGCAGGAATCTGCATCATTCTTGAATAGGTTTGGATGGTAAATCTACAGGTGATATCCTTATATTGTTATATTTTGATTTACAAGTGGTTATGGTTGGTGAGTGAACCTACAAGATACTGAAAAAGGTTTTCATTTACAAGTGGTAAATCAAGGACATTAAGTTGTACTTGATTTTCCTACAAATAGTATTTTTGGAGAACAATGTGATGAACTCCTAACCTACAAGTGGTAAAATCAACGAAACTTATTTTCTGGAAAAACCATTTGATTAAAACAAACTTAAGTGTTTTGAAATCACAATGGGAAAAAAGTTTGTTGTGAGGGGGAGTTCTGATTGTTTATGCCAAGTGGATGGCGAATTGAAGCTTGAAAATCGGTTGTCATTTTACTTGTACAGTTTGTTTTCAAATTTCCTTTAAAAGTTTTTGAATTTTAGGGGGAGTAAGAAATTTCAGAAAATCCAAAAACATTTGAAAAAGTCAAAAAATGATAAAATCAAAAACGAGTTTTGTTGTGAAAAAGAGGAAATGACAGTACATCAGTGGACGATCACAGCATGCTAAAGAAATGGAAAGTTAAAAATGTGATAAACGGTCTCACTGATGATGTGCCAGTAGGTGTTTGCACATTTAGTAGATTGTGTCGAGATATAAACCTAAAATTCAAACTTGCTTATATCGTGGGTAACATCTCTCGGATATATGGGTAACCCCCGAAATCTTGTTTGAAGGACCCCTCTTTCTGAGATACTAGGTCTTTATGCTTAGTGATATCTGGGGTAATATCTCGGGACTTCTGATTTTGCGGAAGTAATGGCCTAGTCCCTGGAGAATACTTTACGCTTGCTTGAAACATAGCCTACCCTCAGCATAAAAAATGATGAAACATTGCAAAATGCTAATCATGTGCTGTTGAAGAAAAGATCATCTAAAGGGGACATACCAAAAGTCGAAGCCGTCATCTCTGTGCTGAACGGAAGTTCTGACCTGAGCTCTCACAACCCTCGCAATTTAAAACCCTTACAGATATCATCTAGGTATACTCACCTGTAAGACAGAATATTGGGATCTGGATACGGGAGTATATTCTGAGGTGGGACACACGAATAAGTTTAAGTCTTTAAAACATTAATCTCAAATCTCAAAACAGTTGAACTTTGTGTGAAAATTTAAGTGGATCAGTATACTGACAATCTAAGTGAATTATTTAGAACTGAAAATGTTTAAAGCTTAACGGTGTTGGTGATTTGTTTCATAAAACTGATATGATCCTCTTACACAAACTCACAAAAATATTGTATGTAAATATTTCTTTACTGCATTTCTGTTATTTCAAAATCCAAAAAGATTTTTCGGTATGTTTTTAGCATAAATTTTGAAAATTCAAAAAGATTTTTGACAACTGATGTTGAAAAGCTGATTTTCAAAATTCCGAATGCTAAACATGACGAACAGGTTTGGGAGTGTGTGTTTTGAAAAAATGATTTTCATACAAGTGGTTCATCAGAGATTAATTGTTATATCATAATTGGTCGATACTTGAAAACGATGTGTTCAGTTTGTGTCTACAAGTGGTTAGCAGGGTTTCTAAATTTGTTATATCTTATTTTTATGAAACTTATGTTTTGGGTAGAGATTTTGCAGGTGAAGCCTGGAATTGATCCTGAACCTGTAAACATGAGAGAAGAATATAATCCAGACTACGATCCCAAGCGTTATTTGAGGGGAAGTCTGTTGATGTAGAGATTGAAGAATCAAGAGATCTGATCAAGAGGATATAAGAGTCAGCTTCAGATCCTGAAAATAGAAGAAGAGAGAAGATTGAGGATACTTACTCTGTCAAATATTTTGAAGAGGAAGCCCAAAGACTGATAAAGACTGAAGACGTTGAAGACTCGACACTTAAGACTCGTCAACATTCGAGGTGGAGTCTGTTGGTGCATGCGTCTATCGACTTCGTCTTGTATCGAGTCTTGTATTAGAATTGTTAGATCAGGGCATGTTGTACGAGGAAAATAGGAGGTTTTAGGTGTGATGGAGCTAATTCCGCTTGAATGGGCTAATTCCGTTTGAAAGAGACTTGTGCAGTTTCAAGTGAAATTAACCTGGTTAATTCCGTTTGAAATGCACATTGGCACTTTCAAATGGAATCACCTCTCCTAAATATACCTCCCAAACGAAATCATTTAGAAGGTTGAGCTTTCCGGTACCGAACTGCTGCCGACGCGTCGTTTGATCTGTATTGCTGTTATATAAATAAAACAAGACATTTAATAGTGATACAAGTTGTTTTCCAAGTCTGTTTCTTTGTTTCCGCCTCTGAAACAGACTAAGAACTCTTCTAATTGACTCGTTTGGGTCACGGATCGATCCTACAGTGAATTTCGCTAATTAGTCCCCAAATGTAACGACAAATAAGCACCGATTCTGGCGAGGCCAGAGTTGGTACTATTCTAGCATACTCGAAAAAATTCGAAGTATACCCTCGACAATCAACGTCCACCATCCGGTGATTCCTCCCAACTCATGGCATAAGCCACGTCACTTCCCTTAGCTTGCAGCACCGTGTTCCACCATTCTAATGCCTCTTCCTTGAAAAGGTGGGATACATACATCACCCGGTCTTCTTCTGCGCACTTACTTATTTTAATCACAGCTTCTGTCTTTTCCAACCAACGTAGTGCGACAGTCGCCCCTTCATTGCTGATACATGGTTGAATAACGGTGCTTGTATATGTTTAAGTTCAGGTTTTTACTTGACTTTTAATCTTGAATAGCCTACTTTTAATTAGATTTGTGTTTTACACGTTTAATGAATAAGGAGCTTTTCGGGAGCTTTAAGGGTCACCAGAGTGAAAACTGGACCACCGGGACATCAAACGGGTCAACCGGGAGTGCAAAGTGGAAAAAAATGGGGAACTGGAGCTAGAGAGGTCGTCGGTGACGCCCCTAGGGCCGTCGGCAACGCTCACTTGTTTACCCCATCGGCCAAACATCTCGTATCCAGGAAAATAACACATCGGACGAAAGCTGGATCAGGGGAGGCCATCGGCGACGGGCCCCTGGCGTCGGCGACAGGCTTTGTTTTTACTAAACGCGATTTTTGGGTTTGTTGGGTATGAAGAACGATTTCTATTGGTTCTTTGGCAATTAATCCGTAAGTTACACTTTCTTTGAGTTTGAATAAGCATCTTGGAGCCAATTATCATCATCTCTTCCATTACCAATCATCTACCATCATCAACCTTCACCCGAATCAACCCAAATCACCATTCAATTCATCTTCATCACTAATCCATAAACCCTAGTTCATTCATCCATCATTCCTTTCACCATCATCACCCACCAAAACCCTAATCCCCATTGTTCCACCATTCCACAAGCTTCGAGATGATCCAAGTCAACTCTCAAACATCCGGTGATCAAGTTCCTTCAACCATGAGCGGCTAATCACCTTGGTTTCACCCCGGTGTAGGTAGTTGTATTATCTAGAGTTTCGATTTGTGTTTAGTTTTGACTTGTGTGACAAATTGTGTTTTGATTTTGAACACCTTTGATAATTGTCATGTATTTGAATTGAATTTACAAATTGTGGAACGATGATAAAGTTATGACTTTGTGAAATGAATTTGTGCACTTATGTGTTATCTTGGTTAGGATTTACTTGTGTTGATTACAAAGTGCATTATTGTCCATTCTTAGGAATGTTGATAGTTATTGGCACCTAAGTCACGGTACACTAAATCTGTTAATCATTTATCCAATTAGGTCAATTCTAAAACTTGTAGGAACCTAGGTTTGTAATTACCGAAACCGGGTGTGAACCCTTTTTTCTCATTATTGTTTAAGTTATCAATTGTGTTTTTTGCATTTCTTAATTTCTAATAGATAATCAATCCAATTAATTTAGTGAACTTTGTTCAACATCTTTTCAATAAACCAAAAACCATAAAAATAATTTAGCAAGCTTCATAAAAGTGACAACTATTACAATTCATTCAAACTCCATTCGCAAACCACATACTCTTCGTGGTTCGACCCCTTACTACCACTAGCTAATTGTTAAGGGTAATTAGGGTTCTAAATATTATCTTTGACCAGAGCGCGACACTCCGATAAATTGCCTGCAAATTCGACTGGCTTACAGGTGAGAAATTCTTTGTAAGTGCAACCAGTCATTGCCACTTTCATTTTCTTAAGAAATGGGGCTTGAACCACATTATTATTATCGCCGCCCCCATTCACATTGTTACTAAAATTATCGTCGCGGGTACGTTTGCTATGGTTAGCTTGGGAAGGTTCAATAGGATTCTTAACAGCAGTGCCTATTGAGAAAATGGTCTTCATTATTGGGTTAAGATTGGTTAACTTCATTTGCCGGTTGGTTTACTGCGTTTTCCATCTGAATAATTAACAATATATATATATATATATATATATATATATAGGGAGCCGCTAAAATAAAAACCACCCCCAGTTGTAAGAACCATGAGAACCAGTCTCCACCAATCAGGTTTTGCCAACAAAAAGGGTATATCGGTCATTTACCCCAAATGTCATATCCTTCCTCTCTCCTCTGTATTTCTTTTAATGTTTCCTCTCTCCTCTCTCTTTCTTTTATATTTATAAGTTGCAGACTCTCTCTCCATTTTTAAAATTGCATCTCTCATTCATCACTCTCTCTTGAAATCCAACCCCCACACCCATCTCCCTTGTCTCTCTGCTTGCGACTAAACCTGTTAACCGAAGACGATGATGATGACGACTGAACCCAACCCTGCCGGCGACTAAACTTGTTAACCCAAGCTCCGATTTGGGGGTAGTGAACTCTGATTTGATGTTGTGGTTGTTGGTGTCCCGATCTATGATGTTGTTGTCCTTCACCCCCAAATCTCTCTCTCTCTCTCTCAAGATCGTTCTAACACCATACATGTTACGGTGGTGGTTTGGTCAGCGGCGGTGGTTCTAACAGTGGGTTAGTGGGTTAGTGGCTGGTGGTTCGACGGCTGGGTGGTGGGCAGGCGGCGGAGGTCCTGGTCTCCTCCCGACTAGTTGATGCTCTGGTCGACCTTGGAGGTTATGGGTTTAGTTGGTTCAAGACTAGTTCTTCAGTTCCTTGGCCTGTGTTGTTGATTTCTCTGGTATTTTTTGGCCTGTGTTCTTGATTTTTCTGGGTTTAGTTGATTTTTCTGGTGATTCTTGGCCTGTGTTCTTGATATGTGTTCTTGAATGATGATGATGATACCGATGGTATTTTGGTATGTTGGTATTTCGATTTCTGTTTTTATATGTTGGGGATTTTGATTTGGTATGGTGGGGATTTTGATCTTGATATTTGTTTTGATTTGGTATGTTGGGGATTTTCATATTTTGGCCTGTGTTCTTGATATTTGTTTTGATTTGTTATGTTGGGGATTATGATTTGTGGGTTTTGATATGGTTGATTAGGGTGGCGATGATGAAAAAAAACCCGTAGATTTAGATGACGATGGCGCGGCAAGGACGGCGGAGGGTAGGTTTTTTGAACTGCATCCCCACTTTTGCAGCCTTTTGATTATCGGATAATCTGAGCCAAACCCCGTTTTATTTTCGAGACATTTGTTTTGATGTTTTTTTATCCCCCCCCCTAGTCGATGATGATAACGATATATCTGAGACACCTCCTGAGTGTGCGATTTCTGGGTGCGTTCGTTTTTGCGAAAAAAAGTTTTTGTAAAAAAAAAGTTAAACCGTAAACTTTTTAACGTAAAACGTAAAAAGTTTTACGTAAAACGTAAAACGTAAATTTTTTTAAGTAAAACGTAAATAGTTTTACATAAAACGTAAAAACGTAAAAAAGTTTTATGTAAAACGTAAAAACGACGATTGAAAAAGCCCGGCGTGCAAAAACCGGCGCGTAAAACGTAAAAAACGTAAAACGTAAAAAGTTTAACGCAAAACGTAAAATGTAAAAAGTATAAAAAATCTTTTAAAAAAATCTAAATTTTAAAATGTTTTCAATAAAAAAATTATGTTTCAAAAATAAAAACTAATATAATAATACAAAAAACTAATAAAAAACAACAAAGACAAAAGGACAAAATAGAGTCTTTTTACTAAATTACTCTTTTAGATTAAAATATTAAAAACATAATAAGACAAAAAGTATTTAATATTATTTTTAGTTACTTTTAATCTTATCCATTGATCTTGAAGTTCTAATGGTTAGGAACTGGTTCTCGCGGTCCTTAGAACTAGAGGCGGTTTTCATTTTAGCGGTCCCCTATATATATATATATATATAGGGTGGAGTTATTGTAAAAAAGACCAAAAGTGTGAGAAAGGTAAGAAATAATCTCAACCATTAGATCTAAATTAATTGAAAATGGTATGATTGTAAATGCATTAACAAATTCAAATATGGTAATACTTGATTTAAGGATTTGGAGAGAGAAAATCCTTGATTTAAGAAATTATAACCGTCCATAGCATCATTCATTTTAATTTTTTTTTTGCATCATTCACAGAATCAGTGCATGTTCATGACATGGTGTTTTAAAAAAATTCATAGTTCAATTCATGGTGTTTTTACAAAATAATATAACACCATACAGTAAACAAAAATATAACACCATTCAGTACACAAAATAACACCATTCAGTACAAGATATAACACCATTCAGTAAACAAAAAATAACACCATTTAGAAACAAAATAACACCATTCAGAAACAAAATAACACAATTTAGAAACAAAATAACACCATTCAGAAACAAAAAAAAACCATCCAGTAAACAAAAAATAACATCATTCAGTAAACAAAATAACACCATTCAGTACAAGAATATAACATCATTCAGTAAATAAATATAACACCATTCAGAAAAAGAAAATAACACCATTCAGAAACAAAAATAACACCATTCAGAAACAAAATAACACCATTCAGAAAAGAAAATAACACCATTCAGATAAGAAAAAATAACACCATTCAGAAAAGAAAAAAACACACCATTCATAAAAGAAAAAAAAAACACCATTAATGAAAGAATATAACACCTCTGTATCATCTTCCCCACTTCCGGCGCCGTTCGAGGTAGGTAGAAAGAGATCGCAGGACCACCACCACTGCCACTTCCGGCACCACCACCGTCGCACCACCACTGTCGATCCAGCACCACCACCGCCACTGCCACTCGCACCAGCACCACCGTCGCTGCCACTCACACCAGCACCACCGCCGCTGTCGCTTGCACCAGCACCACCGCCGCTGCCGCTCGCACCACCACCGCCGCCGCTGCCGCTGTCATGTTTGATTTTCCGATTGGCCGCTGTCGTGTTTCTTCTTCAGATTGATTATGAGAGAGATCTTTGATCGTAGATGGAGATAATCTGGAGAGAGAGAGATATTGTAGGGATTTTGATTTACAGTTTCTATTTTTGAATGGATATAAAGACTTTATTACCCCTAGAATTTTCAATTCAGTCCAAAAAATAAATCAAATTTTACAATTTGGTCCCTATTAATCTCAACCATTAGATCAAAGATCTAATGGTGTAGATTCTTTCTTACCCTTCTCACACTTTTAGTCTTTTTTACAGGATCCTAACTCTCTCTCTCTATATATATATATATATATATATTATTGTCACAAAATGGATAGCAACTAAACATAACAGAGCATCACAAACAATCAATTCAACACGTATAATCAAAATCGTCGACATTGCGACATTTATATTTATATAATATTATGGGTCCATACAAAACTGGTATTTACAGATATTTTATTTTAGTATTATTATACAATATTATATATATATATATATTCACATATTATTATTATAAAAAATATTTAACAACGGTTAACTGGTTTTTCAAAAACGACGCTCCCTCTCGTCGTACTTCCACGTGATGTTTTCCCCCAATTCTCGAATCCGATTTCCCGCATCCACAAGTTTCTCGCTGTAGCGGCGTAATTCGGCAACATTCTCCGGGTTCATGGGTGGAAAAGGAGCAGGTTCAGGTTCAAACTGGGGAAAGTACACATTTGGGTTATTCATAACGTTCTGAAAGTGCCAGTCACTAGTCCACCATTCTTCCAACTGCCCTGTAAAAGGTTGAGGGTTGACAATTGGGTCCGGAATAGCATGTTCCAAATTGATAGGAAGCTCTGATTGAGGTGGAAATTGAAAAGGGTTTCATCAGCATGTCCGATGAGGTCACAGTTTGCCAGTTTTCAATCGAGTTCCTCCCAAGGTGGAAATTCCTAGGCTTGACCAGAGCTCTCCTCTTTTCCTTTTCCTTTTCCTTTTCCTTTTTCTTTTGGATCCTCTGTCTTTTTCACCCTTTGGGCAGCGGGTTTCTTCTTTCGTCCTCGTTTCCAGTCCAGAAGCCTTCTCCTCTTTTTAGGTTTGGGTTTCTCCTGTGACTGGGCCTGAAACACTAGTGGCTCCTCGGTGTCAGCCTGATAATCGGATTGGGTTCCTGCTGTATCCATATTAGTAGTATGGATTGTGAAAATTCGGAGGGCTTCCGATAGTTCATTCATGTTGTTAGTCACACATAAGGAAACACACAAAAATCCAAATTAAAATTTTATTCATTGAAATTTTAAGTTTTCACAGAATCATAGAATGGCAAATTGAAAAATTAAGTATTTTTCAAATACTTAATTGGCTTAAATCAGTGGCTCTGATACCACCTTTTTTGTCACGGCCCCCGACCCAGTTTCCTGGTCCGGAAGCCGCGGGACAGAAACCCGTAGAATTGGTGATCGTTTAACTGAAAACACCCAATTATTTTATTTCAAGTTTCGGGACAAACCCCGTGGTTTATAATAAAGGAATTTCACTATAAAATCCCCTGATTACAAAAATATGTTTATTTATTTACTGAGTCACTTCATTCAAGCTGGAGTGCTACACTGCACTTTTCCTTGTTCACAGTAAATCACCGGAAACGTGTTTAAAAAGATTTTTTCAGCGGGGAAATACTGGCGAGTCATTCAATTTGTACAAAACGACACATTTTTATAATCTACAGTATTAAGACCGATTACAATGTTTACATATCAACCAATTACCCCAAATCGGTATTTGTCACTCGACCGTATCTGTGACTATGGTCATATCACTCATTGGCTGACCCGTTATCCAATGGTGACGGTTATCAAGTAATGTATACAAAACCCCACATACCGACAGTAATTTTAGATTACAAAGACTTAATCACTATAATTATAACTGGGAAACATTTAGGGTTTTGGAAAGCAATTTGATTAAAAGAGAATGACTCACATTGCAAGTTTAGATGGACAGATTATGCCTACTGATTAAGCCTGGTAACCTAGTTAAATAATGCAAACGAAACTAGGGTTAGTAACTTAATACAACATTTACGGTAATTTCACGAGATCGAAACCCTCACGACGATTATAACTGGGAAACATTTAGGGTTTTGCAAAGCAATCGGGCAGCACTTAAACATCCATCGGATCGGTTTTAATCGATTGGACATGGTATCGTAGTAGTGATCGAGTTATTACCCCGTTATCGTAGTAGCGTTTCACCACTAAAATTGAATTTTCGAGCAGAAAGGAAGTTGTTTGAGGGAAATATTTCGAGCAAACTGAACTGGCCATGCAACGTCGAATTTATAGCTGAAAATTAGGTCCTTCGCGGCCTGCGTAAACTTGAAGGGCAATCCTTAGCGGCCCGCGAGGGCCACCCTAGTTACGGCTAGGGCTGCCGTGTCAAACCCTAGACCTGCCACGTGTGTGACACGTTGCCCTAATGCTTATCCGGAGATTCACTTAGCTGTCGCGCCCCGCGAAGACTTTGCTTAAATTTTTCGCGACCCGCGACTGACTCATAAAACTTGTTTTTCTTGATTTTTCATAAAATTTAGAGTTTTAGGAGTTCGGGTTTTCACTTACGGAGAAATTAATGACATTTTTGCAGGTCCTTACATAACCATACTAAAGTAATATGTATTCCCCCCGAGAGTTGTAAAACCGAAACGTTAAAAAGAAAAAGGGGGACATGAACTCACTGGGTGTCCTGTTCTTCAAACGCAGACCAACGCAGCCCCGTTGTTATAACTACGACGATCATGTCCCTACTTGTCACGGCCCTCGTCCCGGTTTTACCCGGTCCAGGAGCCGCGAGACAGAAACCCGTGGTATTTATTCATTGAGTTGACAGCGGAAGATTTTACAGGATCTTTTAAAACTTGAAATGCCTGATTATTTTATTTCATAATTCGGGATAAACCCCGTAATTTACAATAGAGGAATTTCACAAGTAAATTCCCTGATTTACAAAACATGTTTATTTATTTAACTGAGCCACTACTTCAAGCTTGTTAGTGCTCCGTAGCACTTTTCCTTGGTTCACAGTAGTCACCTGCAACATGTTTTGAAAATATTTTATCAACGGGGAAATACTGGCGAGTCATTCAAATTTGATAAAACGCACATAGTTATAAATTACAGCATAAGAGCGATTACAATGGCTTCTATCTTATTTTTATCTGGCGCCGTGTCACCTCTTGGTGACGATGGTCATACCACTATTGGGTCCTTTCACCCAAGTAGTGATGATTATCACTGTTAGGATTTATTAGCCTAACCGTGAGAAATTAGTAATGTGCACAATACACCACTAGCCAGTGATTAAGATAACCATGACTTAATCCCTGTAATTATAACATTGAAAATAACTTGGAGTATTGTAAAACATTATTGATAAAAAGAGAATGACTCACATTGCAGATTTAAACGGGCAGAGTTTAGCCTACTGATTAGCCTTGTAACCTAATTTAAATAACAATGCACACGAACTAGGTCAGTAACTAATACAACATATACGATAACTCACGAGATTAAAACCCTCACAACGAATGACAAAGTGCAATACTTAAACATCCATCGAATTTACGACGAATGACTAAGTATAGCCCTAATGTAGGCAGCACTTAAACATCCATCGGATAGTTTCAATCGATCGGACATTGAATCGTAGCAGCGATCGAGTTAATACCATGTATCGTAGCAGCGCCTCACTACCTTAATTTTTGAAATTGAGCAGTAGCACTTCGTTTTTGAGAATTGTTTTCGACACCAGATGAAAGCCCATGCCCTGATCTATTTATAGCAACTTTTTGGGTTTCACGCGGCCCGCGTAAACCCACACTTAATCTTTACGCGGCCCGCGAGGGGGCCTAGTCTACGTGTAGGTTTGCTGGGTCACGAGTAGGTGTGCCAGGTGGACAACACATGGCCTGGGTGCTTATCCGGTCAAATCTTAAGTTGACGCGGCCCGCGTAAGGGTCCGCTTATCCTTTACGCGGCCCGCCTGAAGACCAAAAATCTAATTTTCTTGGTTTTTGATATGGATTGGGGTTTCAGGGGTCCGGGTTTTCACTTACGGGTCGTTTTGGGACATTTTTGAAGGTCCTTACACTACTCATGAAAATTATGCATGTTTCAAAAATACGCATTTGTTTTGTAAAACCGGTATATTTAGTATAAATCGTTCGTAAACCATTTGAGTTCTTTGTAATCCATTCGTAACACGGTTTAGAAATATTAGTTTCGTTCATCGAAAAGCTGTTTATTTTTGCAAAACTTGCATGTCTTTCCACCCCCGAAAACGTTGGTAAAAAAATGTAAAACTAGAAAAAGTGGGGGTTATGAACTCACCTTGACATTCTCGTGCATAGCTAGCTTAGCGTGATTCCATAGTGTCGTTCCAAGAACGTGAATTGGCTAGCGTGCAACTAAGACATTCCTACGATGGAATACTTATAAGTTTCTAGTTTAAACGTAGTTAAACTACGTGTCCGAGCTCTACCGTGTCGTTAACAAAACGACTCTACGAAGGAAGGTGTAAATATTTTGGTTTGAAATAACCAAACTATTGTTAGTTGATCTCGTTTATATTCGGGATGAAACTAAGTACCGGAAAGCGACTAGGTTTCCGAATGATTTAGGATATATATATATTTAGAGTAGGAGTTGGGTAGAAAGCCTTATTTTCCTAGAAAGCCTTATTTTCCTAGAAAGTCTAGGAAGAATCAGAACGTGACATGTGGCATTGAAGGATTTTAACTAAAAGGGCAATTGTGTAATTTGACATTTTATTTTAATTTTGGAATTTATATCTCATTAACTAACTATGCACGATTTTATGGTAACTGATTCTCCATGATTTGCGAATTACTACCAGACGTAAATATCAAACAAATTCTCATTCGTTCCTTTCACGATCTTGATCAACTTTATTCGTAAATCATTTTTTATGTGAGAGATAGTTATGGCTTCAAACACAATTCTTGATTGCGGATATGGCAAATACACTTCTTTTTCCGTTTACTATTATCTGGTCTGTATCGATTTTTAATTATGTCTGGAAACCACCAGAATGTTCTTGACGTTGTGTTTTAACAGCAAGCAGATTCATACAGTTGTGTTTTAGCATTCAGATTCATACAGTTGTGTTTTAACAGCAAGCAGATTCATACGCTGTGTTTTACCATCCATGCTGGTAATGCTGGAGGATTTCTTGACGCTGTGTTTTAACAGCAAGCAGATTAATACGATGTGTTTTCTTGATGTGTTTCTTCACGAAGGATAGAAGGAAGAGAGAGAGAGAGAGAGAAAGGGAGAGAGAGAGAGATAGAGAGAAAAAATTGCAAGAAATGTGGGATGGTTATAGAATGACAATTATTTCCATATTTAAAACAAGCTAAATGACATATCTACCCCTGATTAATTAAATAATCATATTTTTGAGAAACACATATTACCAAAATGCCACCAAGATGATCTCAACCATTAAACACACCCATTGGATGGCCTAGATCGCTTCCTAGACTTTCTAGGAAAAACACACTTTCCGTAGGATCCCCACTCATATATTTATATCCTTAAATATAAACATGACTATATTTATGAAGTCATCGCGGATAGAAATACGTAGGTGAATAATGGTACGTATTCGAAACGTCGTATATGATACGGTAACATACCGTCGTAGTTTTCGTAGGGTGGAAATAAATAAACATATATGCATAGGACTATATGAGCTCATTGTTATCGAATTAATAATATCGTTGTTGAAATCTTTCGGAAAGGTGTCGTACTTCGTTTTAGAAGTTTGAAATAAATATAAATTATTATATTTATTTTTATAAAAGTATACGAATCAACGGCATTTGAAGATATAGTTTACGAATTATCGTCGTCCGACCTTATATTTGTTTTGTAAAAGTGTTCGGGATTATTCGGGTTATCGGCGTTTTGAAAATAAATATAAAACATTATATTTATTATTGTAAAAGTATTCGGGTTTCGTTGATTTGTAAATCGTGTGCGTCGTAATGTTATAATCTCGTTTTATAAGTTATAGAATGTCGCCAAAGATAAACATACTTTATACTTATGTCACAAATATACTTTGCTTCCGATAAATGTCGTTTGTAAATTACAATTGTCTCGTGTTTCGAATTTTTTATGAAAATCGGGCAGAGTTTCCTTTGTTTTTGGACGATCCCGACGACTAAAGTGTCGATAAAATTCCAAAAGTCAATCAACAATTTACGCAAACAATATATATATATATATATATATATAGGGGGAGGATCAAATAAAAAGTGAGTTTTCCCTAAGTAGCCTAAGAAGGATTGTGGAGCCGACACATGGCATCTTTTAATTTTTTAACCTAAGGGTATTTTTGGAACATTCAAAAATTTCAATCAGGCAAGCTATACGTTGTAACTAACTCAAAACGATTTTGTACGATCAACAGGGAACTTGCTCGATCTAACATGATTTTGATCTGATTCTTCTCTAACAAGAGTGTCTTCAACAAATTTGATTGGTAATTCAATCGGAGATTGATGATCTATCATGATTTTGATACAGCGTCTGATTCTTCTCAGTCGGTGTATAATCAACTTGATTTCTTCGTTAGTTTCGATTGTAGGTTGACGATAATCAGTTTTCTCATACCGGATCAATTGTTTTTCATCTTCTCGACATTGAATATGTCTACTAGCGGTATCATCCAAGAACAGAGTAGTAGTATGTTCAATTGTGTTCATTAATCATTTACATAAAAGTTAGTTTTCATTATGTGTTGTATTTTTCTCATTATGTCCATTTTTTGCCTTTAAAATACAAATCTGAAATCAATTTTGGCTTGCTGTGTTAAGTAGTTGTTCTGATTTATGAAGATATGTAATATGTGCTATATTTTTCAAATGCAGTGTTTGTTCTAATTCATATGTTATATGTACTATATTTTTAGTTTTTTTACTGTATTCATATGTTTGCATTGTATAAAGTATGATGTATCTTTTTAGTACTTGATTCAGTTATGTGTTTTATATAATTTGTTGTCTGAATGTATCGATGTACTGTATTTTAAATTTTGTACTGTATTCATATGTAGCAATGCATATTAGGTTTTTGTAATGTATTCATATGTTTACAGTGTATAAAGTATGTTGTATTTCTTATCGAAAAACATCTGATCTTTTTTAGTACTAGATTCAGTTATGTGTTTTATATCATTTGTTGTTTGAATGTATTGATGTACTGTATTTTTAGGTTTTTGTACTGTATTTTATATGTAGCAATGCATATTAGGTTTTTGTACTGTATTCATATGTAGCAAACTAGCAATGCATATAGTATGATGCATTTCTTATTCATAAACATCTGATCTTTTTAGTACTAGATTCAATTATGTGTTTTATATCATTTGTTGTTTGAATGTGATGTACTGTATTTTTTTAGGTTTTTGTACTGTATTCATATGTAGCAATGCATATAGTATAATGTATTTCTTATTGATCTATTTAGTACTGGATTCAAATATGTGTTTTTTTTTTACCATAGAATCATTCATAAGTATATACATAAAAATGTTTTGTGTTGTTTTATTCTTGCTATAATGTGTTTTTTTTGTATTAGGTGAGCGTATATCTCCCAATTCTGGTAAGATGTACTATACACCCAATGTTCCAACTGAATCCAAACCTGTGCTACATATGGTTTTTACCTCACTTGAAGAAGTATTTGATTTCTACCAGAAGTATGCAAGGTAATCAGGGTTCACGGTTCGAAAGACTACTCAATACGCAACAGGTGTTGTTGTTAAAAATAAGTACTTCGTATGTTCAAAAGAGGGTCATAAAACCTTTCAAAAGATTGACACACTTAAGGATAGTGTTGGTGCTGCTAAGAAATCAAAAGATGGAAGGAGGAGACCTTCAAAACGTACTGGATGTAAGGCACACATCAAACTGCAGTTAACGGATGCTAAGTGTTACAAAATATATGATCTAAATTTAGAGCATAATCATAGTTTTGTTGATAAAGAGGATTACCATCTTCTTCATGCCTCTAGAAAGTTGACGGTGGTGAAAGAAAAACTCATTTGTGACATTTCTAATATGAACATTGGACCAGTCAAAGCATTTAACATAATGAGAGTAATGTATGGTGGATTTGAGGAGGTTGGTGCGACCGCTGTTGATTGCAAAAATTTTAAAAGGGATCTTAATTTGTTTATTGGTGAATATGATGCTGACATGGTTGTGCGCCGTCTTATGAAGAAGAAAGAGTACTTACCAGATTTTTATTGTGACTATTGTACTGGAGATGGAGGTGACCTTGCTGGCCTATTTTGGGTTGATGAAGATATGAAGAGGGATTATTATGTGT
Source organism: Helianthus tuberosus (assembly GCA_030545235.1). Classification (NCBI taxonomy): domain Eukaryota; kingdom Viridiplantae; phylum Streptophyta; class Magnoliopsida; order Asterales; family Asteraceae; genus Helianthus; species Helianthus tuberosus. The sequence continues at coordinate 42,359 of JARYGA010020389.1, forward strand.
TTGGTGACGTTATATCTTTAGATGCTACATATCATACTAACAGGTTTGGATTCAATACAAAGATGTGATGCTTTTTATTGGTACTTTATTTCTTAGTTTAACCTGTGTTGCTTTTTGTTGTATGTACTGATTTATAGTATCAACCATATAGCATGTGTTGTATTTTTTTATTCATGTTACATGTACTTAGCTTGTTAAATGTGCTATATTTTTTTATGTTTGTTTAACTAGTACACAGATCAGGTTTAAATCATACAAAGGTGTGCTGCTTTTTATTGGTGCTTTATTTCTTAGTTTAACCTATTTGCTGCTTTTTGATGTTGTATGTACTGATTTGTAGTATCAACCATATAGCATGTGTTGTATTTTTTATTCATGTTACATGTACTTAGTTTGTTAAATGTGCTATATTTTTTATGTTTGTTTAACCAGTACAAAGATGTGTTATATTCATCCACTAAAAATATGTCCTGTGGTTTTTATTCACTGGTGTGCTGTATTTACCACGTAACATGTTTGTTTTTAGTGGTGCTAAAATATGACAAAGGATTGTTTTGTACAGGTATGATATGATATTTGTTCTTTTCACTGTAATTGATAATCATCATCGCAACGTTACATTTGGTGCTGGTTTGTTAAGTTCAGAGACTGCAGATTCATATAGGTGGCTACTTGGAACTTTTTTGAAATCGTTTGGTGTGGCACCTAAAGTTGTTGTTACAGATCAAGACTCGGCGATGAAAGTTGCAATTAGAGATATATTTCCAGATAGTAGACACTGATTATGTATGTGGCATATAATGAAGAAGATTGCGGATAAGGTTATATTTTTATGTGTTGTTTTATCTATTTTATATATGTTGTTTCATCAGTGTAATAAGTATTTTTTTTTTCATAACAGGTTGGTATCAAGTTATCAAGTGATAATGTGTTTAAGCATAGTAGGTTATGTGACATTGTGTGGACATATGCTATTGACCCTGATGTTTTTGAGAGATTTTGGAGTGAAACAATGATAGATTACAGCCTAAATAGTAACAAATGGTTGTCTGACATGTTTCAAATAAGATCTGATTGGATACCAGCATACTACCGTCATGAACTTATGTCTGGTCTTATGCGGGATACCTCTCGGTCTGAGAGCGAAAACCATTTTTTGGTCAGTTGACCAACACAAAGTTGTCTTTAGTTGAATTTCTCTGTCACTTTGACACTGCTATAGATTCTCAGAGGTTTACACATAGAAAAAAAATGATCACGACACAAGAGACACAACACTCGACATGTCTACTAGTTATGAGTTGGAACCACAAGCTGATAAGATATATACGAGAGAAATTTTTTGGGATGTTCAAGGTGAAATACACTCTTCTGTGTACGAATGCGCTTCTAAGGGTTCCACTCCGGCTGGTGATTTTGAGAAGTTTTACATCGAGGAGCTAGATGTTGATGTCTCTGAACCATATTATGTGGTAAACACTCCTTGTTTAGATTTTGCTTTTTGTGTTTTGTACTAGATTTAAAGATGCGATGTAAGTTAACAATAGGTTCAAGTTATGCTTGTTTCTATATTCATTACACACTATTTTTTAATAGAAGGATGTTCTAACATTAACATTCTTGTGTTGTTTTCTTTCAATTTTTATAACATTTATTTGTATTCTATTTCTAGGTTCTCTTTAGGAAAATGGATATGGAAATTACATGCAGCTGCAAGAGGTACGAGCAGTACGGTTTGCTATGTAGGCATATCTTTTGTGTTTTACGAATTTCTCGCATCAAGGAGTTCCCTGCAAAATATGTTATGAAAAGATGGACTAGGGATGCTGTACCGAGAAAGTCAATGTG